>JAMKCH010033207.1:0-16279 GCA_023653785.1 Ophioderma brevispina
AAGAACGTACGGTGCGCTAACAATACATTCCTCAAAAGTCTATTTGTTTCTGTCTCAGTAAAGGGTCACGCCGGAAACCTTGTTACATTTGTAACTCGGGTGTTACCCGGAGCTCGTGTACATTTACCCCCCCCCACTATCACACACCAAACACCGGGGGGATGCGCTTATTCGAACAGCTAACATGTGAAAATGAAAGTTACCCATCTGAGATCTAGCTCCTCATCCACTGGCACGCATCTGCAGTAATGGTGTTGAGCACCAAAAACAGGACTAGAGCTGGAGCAGATCTTCGAGGTACTCAATGGACTCTCTGTAAAGACAAGACTGCGCTTTCGATTTCTTTCTTTCTTTTTCGGCATTGTTTTCCAAACTCATAGAACACGGCACTAGAGCTAACTGCGTTACCGGTTTACTTTTCGTTGATGTGCGCTGCCATTTTGTTTGATATCAACCAATGTCTTTAGTTACGCGGAGTCTAAATTGCGGCAGTAGATGATTACGAGAAAAAGTTAAAATAAGGAGGAATTTGGCGTGCCTATTGACCAATCACATTTCTGTTTATTTCACAAGGGGAAAACGAGAAATTGGGGTCAAAATCTCGCGAGTTTTAACGGGGTTCACGAAATCAAGACATGTGATCGGTCCAGTTTTTTGTAAGCAGTCTATTTAAATATTGCCACAGCTGACTGGTCGTACGGTCATGTGCCTGGATAGGTGGATCTTTTCCTGCCTTTACAAAGTGGTTTTCATCCAAAGATAGATCTTTATCAGTGTATACAAGGTTGAGTTCAGGACATTGTCGAGTTTACACATATTAAACATTAATTTTAACATGATGTACGAGTACGAACACATGAACAAGACGAAAACACGGCCTGCCGGGCCTGCATGGCCAGCCATGCAGCCGGGCTGAACGGGAACGATCTTCCACCTCTGAATAGTAAATGGAACTTCTACCGTGATGACCGTTTTTAATTGGGCGTACTCGAATCACGGTAGAAGCACTTCCGATACATACCTGTAGGCACTAGCAGTGCAAGATTTTGTTACAATGAATAGGCCTCCGAAGCAAAAGGTTTCCGCCACTATTCGCCGTTTTTCGGAGCTAATAAAATTGTTTAATATTATAATCCGCGCTCGTAAAAACAAAGGGCACCCACCTCTAGCCCGAGGTTGCTCCGTGCATATATGAAAACTCTGATGTCTTAGCACCCACTATAGTCCCGTAATAATTGTTTGAACTAACGTATGCAGTACCGGCGTCTGCGACCTGTACACAGGGCCGTATGCTTGTCTATTCAAATCGTTTGTTGTTTACGCGCTGTTACAGCAGTACGACCTTTACGCACACATCATGCAGCAGATTGTTCCAGTCAGTTCAAACAATTATTACTCGGAGTATACTCGATTTTAAAAATACAAACGTGCACATCTCATGCTTACATCCGTGGAAATGTTGACCCTAAAACGTACAAAATGACCGAAAATTAGAAGCTAAACACAGTCGTCTCCCACTTCCATGACTTCCGGGTGTATGTGCGACTGTCGTAAATTTATTGGTAATCAGACGAAGTAATCGTGCTACTGCCTATTCTAAAGAAAATAAGCCGGGAACAATCCAGGGGCGACTCCGATCTAGTGGGTCGACTGCTTATGTGGTCGCATGTCACAAGTTGGGTGTGCAAAAAGGGTGGCGTTGTTACATTTTTCCGAATGGAGAAGAATGAAAAAATCCTTTTGGACCAACCCCTGGCCCTATTGAGCTAGTTTTTAGGGCTCATTTGAAAGCTAAAGAATAAGGTCCATACAAGGAAAATACCATTAAAAAGTAAGGTAAGATGAAATAGGGGCATCAGTTTGAATTTGAAATTGTAGGGGTGGCGGTGCAGTTGGAGGAGGTGCAGGTGGAGGAGGAGTTGGACGAGGAAATGCTTTACGTAGCATATCCATATCCTATTATGATATTCTACGTATTTGTTGTAATTGTTTTATAATAACCCATTTGACAACAGATTGGACTATATAGATTTCTTTTTTGGGTGGTTCAATTTATTATTTTGATATTAGTAGGCCTATTGAACTTGCTTCACTTGGACTTCGTCATGATTTCAGGGATACGGATCGGTAAAAATTACATTGAAAGAAATGTACAGCAAAGTGATTTTTTTTTTTTATTTTTTTTTTTTGTTTTTGCCTACCCGGTGTTGGTCCTGTTTGGTTAAGCTTATATAACACCTCTATATTATTATTTACCAAATTCCTATTGTTTACTGCACTGGCTTAAATCTACTATTTTTTTCAATATTCTTAAAGCAACTTTTCAAGGATCAATATACTTTTTGATGGATCTGCTTCAGTTGAATGACCTCAGCATGGTACCTTTTTTGAAGTCAGGTTACACCTGACCAGGTCATCCTAACCAGATTACAAAAAAAAAGCATGCACTGTCCACTCTAGAGATGAACTTGAGTCATGATATTGGTATGTGGATCTGTTTAATAGCTGTAATTCATCTTGCCAGATTCCTTGTCATCGTTGCTAACTTGTCGGCTTTTTGGATCACTTTTATTCACTCAACCAAATCATTGAAAATGGAGGAAAAAGTCTTATGTCTGCAAAACCGTAAAAAAACTTTCAGTAGTAAAGATAACCTGCCACACATGCTTTATCTCATCAAACAAAGGTGGAGAAGTTTGAATGTACTGAATGTGGGACAACATTTCTTTCAAACTATAATCTAAATCGTCACAAACGTAGCAATCATGAGGGTGCCAACTAATGTGTGAGTATGCGGCAAGAATTTGCTCGAGGAGATCTGTTACAGAAGCATATATCTGTAACGCAGAGCATTGAGAAGCAGTTTCAGTGGCCAAACATGTAAAAAGCATTTAAGCATAAGAATAACTTGAAGGAGCATCAACTACTTCATTCCAGAAAGAAGACTGACAAGCCGTCAATTACATGTGATTGTGTGGGGCCTGCTTTGGACAAAACGGAGGTTTAACAAGACATAAACTTAGATGTGGACAAGGCAAAAGTCAAAATGTGAAAATCTCTTTGAAGCACACCAGACATAATATCAGCCTTTATAAAAAGTGTCCACTTTGTGATCGCTTATTTTCACGTCAGGATAGTCTATCGCGACATTCATGTTTGCCTTCTAAGGAAAAGAAGCATAAATGCTGGACTTGTGGAAAGTCTTGGACAAGAATTGGTAAACTAAAATCACACCAATGTGTTGAATTATCTATTTCACCTCCAACTACTTCTCAAACAGTAAGAAAAAGAGTGGCAAAACACCGCAAGGTAAAGGAACTAAAAACATGTGTCAAGAACTTAAGTCCCAACTCAAAATACAACATTATCAAATCTGCCATTGATAAATCACCTTGTCAAAATACTCGGAAAATTATGATGGCGAAGAAATATATTTGTTCAAAACATGAGCAGAAAAAGCAGAAGATGTATGAAGCCATTGTAGAAGATGCAGCTGAAGTTTTAGGAGCTTTAAAGAAAACTAGATCAAAACCTGCATCAAACATACGGCAAAAATCAGCTGCCATTCTTACAGCTGGAAAGCGTGTTCAAGCTGCAAAAGTCAAGTCACGTGCTGCAAAAAAACTTTTTGTACCACACACAACTAAAAGAGTAGCTAAAGAAAGAATTAGAGATCGCATAATAGCTGGTGAGAAAGCTGTATTGGTAGACTCTTGTCGGAAAGCGAAAGGGATGAAATATTCGGATGAAGAACGCAAAAAAGTGGCTACTTATTGGACTGTGGAAGCAAGTCATCCATCAACAGATACCAAACGCTTAGTTCGGAAAAGAATTGCAAAAAAATGAATACCTCAGTCACACCAGGCACATTGCCACCAAAAGTACGCGAGAGGCATTTTTAGACTTCAGACGTAAAAATCCTGAATTGAAAATCAGTGAAACTTGTTTCAGTCGTTTAAAACCATTTTCGTTAAAGCTCCGACTGGTCGAGACCTTCAACAGTGCTGCTGTCATAATTGCACAATTGTTAAAAAATCTTTTCGGGCTTTGATGATATATCGCTCCAAACATGGCTTTCCAGTGTTTTCCAGTATACATGACATGGTGAAAGCAACTTTATGCCCCAAAGAGGACGACTCTGGAGATTACAATATTCAATGCCTTCAAAGAGAGTGTGAAAAATGTGGGGTTTCCCAACTAGAATTTGATTCCAAGGAAATGGATAAAAATTCTACCGAGAAAATCAGCTGGTGGACATTTGAATATGTTCCGAATGAGCAGGGCAATAAGAGACTCACTTATCTCAAGAAAGTAACTGCCCCTTTTGAGCTTGTCAATCGTCTAAAAGAATCCCTGATAGGTTATCCGTATCATATTTTTACTTCCAAATGGCAGCGAACACAATGGCAAACTCTTATAGCTGATCTACCCGACACGCACGTTGCTCTTGAATGCGACTTCTCCGAAAACCTGGCGTGTACTATTCAGGAAGAAGTTCAGAGCTTGCACTGGGCCACCAAACAAATAACAATCCATTCTATGGTCTTATGGAGGCCAAGTGTTGAAGCTGACAATTCATCACCCAAAACTCATGTTAAAGAACATTGGATGGTCTTTAGCGATGACCTCAACCATGACTACCATTTCGTTTTAACATGTCTTAAAGATATTGTCTTCCGTGAGTTGGAGAGAATTGGTTGCCACTTTACTGATCTGCATTGTAGGAGTGACGGATGCGCAGCCCAGTACAAGAACTGCAACTTCTTTGGGGATTTATCTCGGGCAGAGAGAGATCTTGGAATACCAGTTGTATGGAACTATTCTGCTGCAGGACATGGGAAGGGTGAAGTAGACTCTGCCGCAGGAGTAATTAAGACTGCTGCAAGGAGAGCAGTTATCTCCCAAGCAGATAATGTTGTTATCCAGTCTGCTCATGATCTTCTTGTGTTCTGTGTTGATCATTTTACCAGAGATGCACAGCAAACAAGTTCAGAGATCTATGGAAGGAGATTCTTCGAACTGCAAAAAGACTATGTTAACCGTTCTCAAAGAGGGAACTACACCACATTAAAGGGCACTCGCAAACTGCACTCTCTCTCCTCTTGCAACAGCAATGGCCAACTTTTGGTCAGAAACTTGAGCTGCTACTGCAGTGAATGCATGCAGAAAAATTACAATGAGTGCTTTAACAAGCACATTGTTGGCAATGTGAGCAAAGAGGCGTTCTCTCCAGATGCTGCATCAACATCTTCCACAGCGTCACCACCACTCAGTGTTCCTGATGATGACCCATATGTGGATGATACTATATCACTGGCATCATTAGCTGTAAAAGGTTCAATTGTTGCAGTGAGAGCAAATTTAGAGTCTGTATATGACTATTTCTTGTTCAAAGTGGAGTCTGATGGAATTACGCAACTGAGTTCAACTACCATTGATGGCACTGGACTATCATTTGCAGCTGGATCCCAAGTTTTAGATGGATATTTCTTTGAGATTGTGAAGGAAACTAGAAAAGGAAGCATTTACAAGCTCTCCAGTAAACAATCTTTTATTCACAAAGACACAGTTCTTAGTGTTGGTGTTGAACTTGATGAACTTGAAGATGGGATGTGGTGTTTGAATCGTCTGTCGCATGCTGAAGTTTTACTCTCTCTGTTTTAAATCCATGGTAATTTGTTAATTAGTAATACTACTATTGAGTTCACTACTTCATTATCTACAAAGAGGGTTCAATGAAATTATTATCTTTTGGTAGTCAATAAGATCATTACCTCTGTAAATCAAAGTCTGTAATTTGTTTCCAAAGATGATTGCAATTAAAACCCAAAGTTGTATATGTTCAATGTACCGTGTTCCGTGTACATATAATACAGCCTGTAAAGGTAATTGGCTTAATTGAACTATACTAATTAAGACATTTTTCAGTTGATAACTTACTGTTATAACTAATTATTAATATCTACAGGCTGAGTGACAACTTTTTTGATAATTGGATCAAATAATATTTACATATTTCGACGGACTCATCGGAACATCAGTATTACTGAATTGTAATTAAACAATTAATTCAAATGTATTTAACAAGTTGTTAACTTGACTTAGAATTAACTTTTAGTCTTTAATTTGATTATTGGGGTATTCATAATATATCCTGAAAATATGGGTTTGATACAGTGAAGCATTAAAATTTTAGACTGTATTTAGTACAAGAAGTCAATTTTGAGAAAAACGCATTAGAAAATGATGATTTACATTGTGGCCTATGGGCTAATTAATCATTAATTATGCAATTATGCCCAAACGACAAGCATTTTTAAGGTAAAAATGGTGTTAATAATTAGAGTTTGGCAATACCTCTAACATATCAAAAAACAATTTTTTTGACAATTTTGACCATGTAACACAAAATGTACCACCTTTTGACATGCGACCAGGTTTAAATTGGGATTTTTAACGGTTAAGAAAATACCGTTTCAAAATCATCAGATTTTAGCCATGAATGGAAAATCAGTCAAGGAAACAACGTGCGTATAATATAAAAATAATTTAGGACTACATCAAAGGTAAATATTTTCAATAAGTGCTGTATTTATACTGATTCTGGATTTGCTTATTCCGCATCGGATCGGCTGCGCACCCATCCCGGTTTTCAAATAGAGAAAGGCACGTAGCGTTGTAGGAGGTAGGTACGGACGACGTGCAACGCTACGTGAACGAGCTAACTTACCTCAGAAGGTCTTTTATCATAATAGATGCATAAAATTCATAATGATTAATTCTGAGATACAAAATTCAGGGGAAATCCTTCCACATATAATTGTATAGTTCCACCAGGGGGGTACATTTGTAGGACACGATCTGCTCGATTTGGGCATTGGGATTTCCAAACGGTAATTTGGGGAACTGCTACGTGCATTTACTATGGCAGTCTCGGTCCCAGTGACATTAAAAAATCACCTCTTAAACCTTTGTTCAAAAGATCTTAGTAATATCATGATAAATTAAGAAAAAAATATTGACTTCAAAATCCGTCGGGGTTAGTGGATTAACCCCGCTGCAAAATAGTGTAATTTCCAATAACGGTCATTTAGATTTAAATATTTGTGACCAGGCCTAGTCTTTAGTCAAGTCTGTGTGTAACCGTTCGATATGCGTCAGAGCGCTCTCCTACCATTAAGTCTTTGAAACAGACTAGCACCCGGGAGTTGATGCCGTTTTGAATTTGCTGTTGCTGTTAGGTTGGCATGTCCTACCCCCCTGGTTCCACAACAGTGACGACAGCGGCAATACTAGCGCCATTACTCAACATGTGAAGCAAATTGCAGATGTATATTTTGTTTATTTCTAAGCCTTTTTTGCAAATCACTGTTGATGATTTGTATTATAAGGACGTTTAGCAACAACTTGGGCGATTAATTTTATCTGAGTTTTATTGTGAATTCAGAAAATTTGCTGCTACACGTTTTTAAGTACACTCTTCTGCAAACCTAAAATAGAGCGGTCCATAACGAAAACGTCATTCCGATTAAAGAATGCGTCTGGTTTGCTCGTATATTTAGGGTTGCATTGGGAACTAACTATGAATGATATGACTAGAGTACATCATGATACACTCACATTGCACTCACTGCAGTGCTGCTCGCTGGTATGAATTTAGTTAGTACAACGGAGTCATACTGAAATTTCGGGCATGTCGGATGAGTCATTATCAATCTTTTGCATTTCACATTTACGAATCACCCTCATTTCTAGTATGACGACATTACATAAGTCAAATCGTGTAGCACGAATCCCGACAAGAATATCTCCAAAATACAGACTTAATATTTATTTTCATCGAAGAAACAGAATTGCAGGAGATAAATAACAAGTACAAGTAGGTGCGTGATAAATACTGCGGCCATTAGGGTTCCGACGCAGCACTGCGTCGGAACCAAGTCCATACTTAATACAGTGCTTGATTGCTACGGCTTTTCAATGCATTATTGGCCTTTACGTCGTGCCGACGACCAATGTCAAAAAACGACGTAAAGGTTCCCTGTACTATTATGTCTGGAATCAAATCTGAGACGCATCGCCCGGCGCCGATCGCAGTGAGTATTTGCGCCGAGCGTAGCGCGCAACAAAAGTGCAACTGACCTCTGCTGAATTGACCAATCGCGCTACCGTATTTACGTTTATACTAGGAGCCTTGTTACTAGGTCAAGTGCAGCTGTGCATACGCGGTCAACACACAGCATTTTAACGACGCGTCTCAGATTTGATTCCAGGCATAATAGAATTTAGTATTCTGCCACCACTTAAAATTCGGCACCTTTAACATGCGGTTTATTCCATTAACGTTGCCGAATTCGTAGCCTGTCACGTGCCTGTGGCAGAATACTAAATTCTTTCCCTGCTCGCTGAGAATTTATATTCCGTCAGTGTTAGTGAGTTAGGTGGTCAACATGGTCAGTGTTAGACACGTTCAGATTTCCTCAAAAGAGGGCTCACTTCATCAGGATTCCCATAGGTTTCTATGCAATTTGATGAAACAATGACTGTTTTGGCATTTCATCACTATTTAATCTAGAATAATTATCACCCTTCATATGAATTACAAATTACATTTTCTTACCTAAGAACACAATTTTGTAATTATTTGGTTAAATTTCAAAATTTTCTGAACGTCCCTATCAGTAAACAGTATGACGTCACACAGCCCAGGCATGACACAATCATGACAATTCACAAATCTGAAATCATGAAATATCGCAATGACATTGACTAGTAGTAGTACAACGGAGTCATACTGAAATTTCGGGCATGTCAGACGAGTCATTATCAATCTTTTGCATTTCACATTTACGAATCGCCCTCATTTCTAGTATGACGACATTACATAAGTCAAATCGTGTAGCACGAATCCCGACAAGAATATCTCCAAAATACAGACTTAATATTTATTTTCATCGAAGAAACAGAATTGCAGGAGATAAATAACAAGTACAAGTAGTAGTTCTGCTGAGCATAACCTTTTTGTCTTTCATCTTTTAACATTTGGACATTATCGTATATCAGCTACCGTAAATTTGGCATTTGCTTATTGTTGATACCAAGTCCATGTACAGCGGCATAACCTTTACGGTAGCTGATATACGATAATGTCCAAATGTTAAAAGATGAATGAAAGACAAAAAGGTTATGCTCAGCAGAACTAGTACAAGTAGGTGCATGATAAATACTGCGGCCATTAGGGTTATTTTTCTTAGTGTAATTGACTTCCGACGCTGCACTGCGTCGACAAGTCCATACTTAATACAGTGCTTGATTGCTACGGCTTTTCAATGCATTATTGGCCTTTACGTTGTGCCGACGACCATTGTCAAAAAACGACGCAAAGGTTCCCTGTACTAGTTTGACACTAAAATGACAGGTGGCCAAACAAAGTTTATTCCCCTTCAAAAATAGCCCAAGGTTGCTCTGGCTTTTTCCGCTACGATAGCCCTAGCCCGAGGTTGCTCTGGCCTTTTCCGCTACAAAGTACAATACCCCCTCTCCCTAAGCCAGAGCGGCAGTTCATTAATGTTTAAATTGGGATTTTTAACAGTTAAGAAATCACCGTTTCAAAATCATCAGATTTTAACCATGAATGGAAAATCAAGGAAACAACATGCGTATAATATAATTTAATATAAATATATTTTAGGACTACATCAAAGGTAAAGATTTTCAATAAGTGGTGTTTTTGTACTGATTCTGAATTTTCTTTATCTGCATTGGATCCGCTGCGCATCCACCCCGGCTTTTTCAGTACACTCCCGTACGTAGCGTTGTAGGAGGTAGGTACGGACGACGTGCAATGCTCATGACGAGCTAGTTTGTTGTGTGTAGCTCTGCGCAAATACTCACTGGATCGGCGCAGGGCGACGCGTCTCGGATTTGATTCCAGACATAATAAACAGTCGTCTCCCACTTTCGGGTGATATAGGGCCCAGCTTGCATGGAAGGTAAATTATATTGAATGGACCTTTTGTTTGCCCTCCACATCATCCAAGGATGAGAGAATTACTGTACTGGTTCACCTGAACATTTCAGAGCTTGTTACAGGTGTGATTCCTTTGTTATTCTCTGTATGCTTGGGTTGTTCTGAGGCAGGTCTGGCCAATAAGCACCCTATACATAATTTATTGGTAATCAGCGAAAATAAGCGTGCTCGTGCCCATTCTAAAGAAAAAAAACCGGAACATCCAGGGGGCGACTGCTATGTTAAATTGGGATTTTTAACGGTCTATTTCAAAATCATCAGATTTTAACCATGAATGGAAAATCAGTCGAGGAAACAATGTGCGTATAATAATTTAGGACTACATCAAAGGTAAAGATTTTAGTGCTGTTTTGTACTGATCTGGATTTGCTTATTCCGCATCGGATCCGGCTTCGCACGCCCCCCGCTTTTTCAATGCCCTATACACGTAGCTTTTTAGGACTAGTAGGTACATTATGGTACAGACGACGTGCAACGTTACGTGAATGAGCGACTTGGCTTCATCATGCATGCATGCATCCTTAAGGGTCATTACATTAGTGGTCCATTCCGCTTACCGCTTTGGCCGCTCTGATGAGAAATTTGCGTCACTACACTCATGTCAGAAATCGGCTAAGCGGTGACCCAAGCGGCCAAGCGTCAAGCCGCTAAATCGATCTCCCTGCCGCTCGGCTGCCGCTTTTCCCAAAGTGGCAAATCTCATTAGTTGACTTGAGTTCAACTTTAGAGCGGTGCCCTCGTGACGTATTCCAAGCGATAACGCCGCTTGACTATAATAGCTCAATCTGGCAAGCGGCGTAACACCAAGCGCTTGCCCGCTGAGTCGGCAAGCGCATGACACTATGTAATGACACTATGTAATGACAACCATGATTGACAAGCAATGAAGCATGATGAGGGGAAGTCACAACAAAAACCTCACCGTCACATTTTTATGGTGTCCTGGCAATGTTTCGGCCTTCATTTTGTGATCCACACCCTCGTCCCCCAATTTACCTTGAAAAAGTTGAGATTTTGATATCATCTGAACTGTTTAATATTTAATAGACTTATAATCGCGTTTGTACGCAAGTGCAAACTCGGTCATATCTATAAAAATTTTGCAATTTTTTCCGTATTTTCTGTCCGCAATAAACGTCAGAAATTACAGCACAGTGCCCTATGGGACTGTGGGAACCAGCATTTGTTCATTTGCAAAACCACAAGCTCGGTATCAATTTAAAATGTGTGAATAAGCTTTTTTCCTCAAGATATCTAGTGAACAATGAATAACCGGATTGTTGTTGGAACCACGAAATGCACTCGTTCCTCATATCTTAAAAACTGTTGACTCTACCTTTATGAACTTTTCAGGTATATTAACTAACATCCAACCTTACAACAAAGAATTAGTAGTCGCATGCTTTTGTTCAAAACTTATAGTGCCTGCCACCAGTTTTGCGGTTTTTTTGGGACACACGGTATGTACAATTCCCTTTTTAACATCTGTCATGAACCGAAAACACCAAATAGTGAAAAAAATGAAGTATTTGATGAATCATACTGTCCTCCCGCAAATAGATCTACATCGATGACAACCAAAATCTACACTAAACCGCTGACAAACAAAGATCATATAAGTTTTTGAGGTCAAACTGTCCTGGTAATGTGCACAATATTACAATTAAAACCTTTGTAAATCTGGATATTCCATGGAAGGCTTTTTTTGACTCACGTCGGACTTTGATACGCACATATTACAAGATTCGGATAATAAAAAAGTACTGCCTTGTCTTACACAGATTTCAAGCCAACCACTTGTAGATTTTGTTTGCTCACACCATCCAGTAACAAAATTGCCAAATATATTTTTGATGATTTTCCTTATTTTCGGTCAGCAAATTGCTGCTTAATCCCTTTATGTATGCTGTAATTGTGAGTGTATCCCCCCCCCCCCATTGCTCATTTGCAGTGGTCATATTTACATGTTCTGTAACCATTTTTTCCAGTACATTATAAAAAAACACTGACAGGACACTGCATAAGCCAATGACTTCAGTGGGAAGTCTAAATCCATTTTCAAGTTAAATCCAAGGATAAAATTGCTTCTTTCAGACACTAGATTCGCAAGTTTGTCAGTTTCATTATCTTTGATTACATACAGCATAACAAGCACATTGCGGCGCTGTCCCCAAATTGGCTGATGAAGATGTTCACTGGTTTCCGGAAGATTGTAATTCCCTGTAATATTGTAGAAGAGGAGCGGAACCAGTGAAAGCGTCAGACAATTTAGTCGCATCTGATCTGTTCAGATTTGAAATATTAGCCTCCCACTCCTAGCGCAGGTTTCGGCCTAACCAAGTACAATCTACACGTAAAAGCTACACTCAGCATGGTACAGTAAATGGCTCGACCAGTGAGTACTAGGTTAGCTACGCATGACTAGGGGGGAGAACCACCTGTATTCTAACTTGAGTACTTGAAAATTTAACGGTAATTTGAGGAACTGCTACGTGCATTTACTATGGGAGTCGCTGTCTCAATTTCATTCCAAAATCTCCTCTTAAACCCTAGTTCAATACATCTTAGTAATATCATGATAATTAAAGAAATAATTTCTTACTTCAAAATCCATCGGGGGTTAGTGGATTAACCCCACTGCAAAATAGTGTAATTTCCAATAACGGTCATTTAGATTTAAATATTCGTGACCAGGCTTAGACTTTGCTCAAGTCTGAGTGTAACCGTCCGATACGCGTAATAGCACCCTCCTACCGTTAAGTCTTTGAAAGGACTAGCACTTGAGTCGCGCCGGATGTTGATGCCGATTTGAATTCAGTCCGTTGCTGTTAGGATGGCATGTCGTACTACTACCCCCCCCCCCCCCCCCCCGAGCAAAAATAAATTCAGCGAGTCTGTCAAAACTCACAAGTAACCAAAAGAAAAAGATCCACCATGATGAATTTTCAGACAAGAGAAATAATTTGTGTACATTGTCAGCTTGAGCTACATTTTGGCAATCAACTTGGACACACAATTGCAAGCAATATCACAAGGGAAGTGGTATATTTTAATGCTTTTGCTGTTTTTGGCTTAAAGGCCTTTATACTTGTCATGTAACCTATTCTCCTAATATGGCGAATTCGCAGTATTAGGGGCCACTAGGGATTCCCCCATTTTGAGGTTGGTACTGCTATGAGTCAAAAAATGTGAAATTATGTAGGAATAGCTTAAAACTTTAAATATTGTGAAGGATAGGATAAGTCTGTAGAATTCTCGTAAGTTAGATTTCTAACTGAAAAATTGACACATGAAGAAAACAGCATTGTTCAAAGATATGGCATTCAGTTTATGTTGGTATGGGCAAGGAAGGATGAGCATGTTTTAGAAGGGTGTTTGAGGTGGGTGGTTTGAGAAGGAGCAGATAATCTAAGAGGATATGGAAGGAGCAAGCAGAGGAGACTAGAGTAGGAGGGTTGGGTTGAGGATGGAGAATGCTTTGAATGGGGCAAAGTGGAAGGACGGAGTAAGCGCGATTGCTATGTATGAGTCTGAGGTAATTCCGCCCACCCCCCCTTTAACGGGACAAACCCAGATTTAAAACTTTGGATGTACTACTACAGTTCCCGCAAATCGTGGCCAGCATGGAACACTCGGTACGCACGTACCAACATGGTAGGTGCATATTTATGCAGCTCTGTAAATTAAACGAGGGCTTGTACGCTTTGTCTTAATACGCTGAACGCTGTACCATTATTTTCGGAATATTAACCACGGCCTATTCATTGCTTTCAAAGGCCTGATGCTGTGGCTTATAAACCGAAGCGGCCTTATAGAAACTGACCTCCCTCACTCTTTACCGGTAAATCTAACCGGCAAATTTTTCCTTCTCTCTAGGAAGGAAAATAGCATTGACATTTACCGGCGTAGGCCAATAGAGAAACACTTTGTTCAGCGAGAGTGCTCATACAAGCGAGGAAGCGAAAATTGCTAACCGTGTGATGGCGATTTTTGTGATAAAGCCTTGTTAGGAATATATTGCCTGGGTTATTTGCAGTTAGTAAAATGCTGGGCTAGATGGTATCGTAATGGATGGGCCTCCGCAGGGCTGGGAAAAAATGCCAAATTTCCCGGGAACACGATCAAAATTTCCCTCCAAGATTGCAAAATTTCCCTTTAATTATAAATGTATTTCTTGATTTACATTACAAAAATTTGCCTCCAAATAGGAAGATTTCCCAGGAACCACGTTCCCAGTTCCCGCACTTTTTCAAGGCTTGGGCCTCCGATATTTTGAGTGGTGGATGCAGGTGTAGTAGTGGCATAAACCAAAATACAATATCGGAATAAACTCAATTAAAAGAAGTGCACTTATGAAAATATGTCAATTAACCGCTGTACATGATTATCTTAAACAGATGCTGGTCAGGTAGTGTTCAAGAATCAAGATGACAGACAGAATTGAACTATCAGAGGCTATACGTAGCATCTTGGGTGAGGAAA
This sequence comes from Ophioderma brevispina, assembly GCA_023653785.1. Taxonomy (NCBI): domain Eukaryota; kingdom Metazoa; phylum Echinodermata; class Ophiuroidea; order Amphilepidida; family Ophiodermatidae; genus Ophioderma; species Ophioderma brevispina. The sequence continues at coordinate 14,513 of JAMKCH010033207.1, forward strand.
ACGGAGAGAAAGAAAACTGCCATGTAAGTCGTATTGAAAGTGACGTGGTTGATTCCAGCAATAACATACTGTTACTGTTATGACACAGGATGTGTAGATTTATTTGTGCTCCTTTGGAAGCACTAGCAGTCTAGAGCCTCTGTAAAGTACAAAATTTGCAAAATTCTTGAGCAAAGATGATCAGATATACAAAAAATTCAGTCTATTAGGTCGTCCAGTGGCAATCAGAAAGATCTTAGTTCTTATGTCAGCATACATGTTTCGTCTGTGTGTGTCAAACATTTAGTTACCAGCTAGAGCAATATGATGACCCAAAAGCAATATAATGACCCTAGGAAATATGACCGTAGTGATCCCTGAATACCTTTGACCTCATTTTACCCGACCCCAATCCACCACATCTCGTCAAGTTCATACTTGGTATGGTAAGTTGGTATACTAAACTAATACATATACGTTGAGACAAGGGGTCGTTCCTTGCTAACTTACCCAATGGGTGTCCAGGTGACTCCCTTCACCATTCGATGTTTTTTTCAATGTTCTAATTTTGGTCAAAATGGACACCCCTAAAATAAAAAATCATTAGCCAGAGCCAGTGTCCGTTTTCGCGCTACGGCCTCAGATTTTTCCGATACCCCCCTCATATCGCGCCTACCAACCTCACAAGGGAAGATAATGCAGGAAATTTTCGTTGTACTCTGAAAATTTTTGGTTTCAAACCTCACAATTTTGTAACGGGATGGGAGTGTGAAGCTAGAAACTGCTACTCTGGGTACCTTTTATTAACCAAATTTTCAGATTATATGTAAAGAGCTCAGATACCTAACTTTTGAAAATTGTCATTGAAATTGGACATTAATTTTCTTAAACCAGCAGCATCAATGATGCAGTAGCCTATTAATTGATGCCCTTTCAAAGTACACAACCACAATCCTTTAAAGTACCTATATTATTTACCTAGAAAGATTGCACATTAATACAATTTTGTTTATGATATGAATCAACCTGGAAAGGGTGATCACTTTATTACAATAAACGCAAGTAACTGAACGCGCCACCAATACTTTAAGACTGGGATTTGGGGGGGTCCCATGCTGGCAATCACATGAGGTTATTGAGGTGAAATGTCCTCAAACTGGTGCATTGTGGGAGAACTCAATACCCTCTGTATGCGTGTGTTTGTAAGGCCACCTATGACTGGTTGGAGTGAGAAATTTGGGGGCTTGTTTCAAGTTAACCAGAGCAAGGTTAAAGGGAGCCAAATACATTGCTTATTGCCATCATTAAGTGGCACTTCATATGACACTGCTAATGATTTAAATACCATCTAGGGTCAGAGCCTTGCCACTACAAAGGACGACGTTCTATGCTTAAAAGTGTGCTCTGGTTGTGCAAGCAAACTATTTTTTAGTTCATATACTTTGGTAAAGGTGAGAAGTAGAATGAAGTGCATGGAACAATCTCCTCCTTTTGATTATGGAACAGAATTTCACATAAATAAAAAAAAACGCAAACAAATGACACTGGCTAATAAGATAATACCTGATAATGGAATATCATGTAGACCTAAGCATGTTATATTTGGTCAAATGATGAAAATAACCTCGTTAAGAAACTTTTAAAACTTTGTTAACTTTTTATATCAATACCAGGTTCTTCACATAAAAACAAACTTCAATTTTATTTAAAATGATGTACTTGGAGTCAAGTTAGGCCTACAGTACTACAATTTGACTTGTTTGAGACAGATTATTTCATTAAGTTAGC
>JAMKCH010033208.1:0-16551 GCA_023653785.1 Ophioderma brevispina
AAGAATGGTAAAATGCTAATGTCACCGAAATTTATAGAATAGCTCGTATATGCAGTATAGGCATGTAAATAAACAGTTTATGTTTATAACACACTGCAGAAATGCAACATTCTGATTAAATTTGGAGATTAAGCTAATGATAAATATGACGTCATATACAAGGAAATTGTGCTCAAATCACGAAATGTCCCTTTAATGAAAAATAAAGTTTATTTAATTGTGGTTTTTGCCATTAACCTATGGTCTGACAGCCCACGGCTGTCTGGGCTGGAATCAACTCATAAAAAATGAAATGACCAATGTCTTAATGCACAATGAACATCTTGAAAAGCACACTGTATATGAGCAAGTTTACTCGGCTATGATATGGGTAGAGAGTATCAGTATTACTTGTAAGAACAACTAGTTACAAGGGTTTTAAAATAGCACGCAAAACATCTTCAAATTCAAACCAAGCGTTTATTTATCCATGTCGGAAGCTTTGATGGTATGAGTTAATGTTTATTAGAAAGTTGGGACAAAATATGGCTACTGAAACTATTGTCATTGTAAGGGGAAATTGTTATTAAAATTGCTAAGTTAAACACATTTCAATGGATTTTCAAATAAAAGAAACATGCATTTTCAAACGAAAGAGATGTTAAGTTTTGAATGGGATAAACGCGATAGCGTGTCATGCAACCGTGAAAATAAACACTGCAGGAAGATCAGAAGACAGAGAATTTTGAGTTTCTCTATAAGAATCTCTATGTTAAAGATCGCTTCAGCTACTTCATTCCAATCTTTGTGACATGAACTCGTGGAATTAAATTGTATTTTCAATGAGATGGTTATGAGGAATATATATAGTACTTATAGTGAAAGAAAGAGAAGAAATCTAGAATTAGGGTCGAGATGGAAGGAATATAAGACGGACAGGTGAATTATTTATCCTGCAGTTCTATAGACAAAATATAAAGACATGATACGATATCTAAGAGGAAATAAAAATGAAACCAAAGCGAGAGATGGAACCGAACCATAATACGACATATGGTTGCGTTATCTATTTAGACACTTTTTTCCAACACTGTGCCACTATCTCAGTCCTATTTCTAAATAAGCTTTATCGTGAGTTTATTCGTATAGACAGATGTAGTTTATTTTATCATGAATATAAATTATTTTTATGGTGTGAATACAAAAATAATCTTGTATTTGTATTGTACGTATACAGATTATCCAACAGCGCGTGTCGTACATTTTCAGAAAGAGACTTATGAATACACCATACAATAAAATAATATTTATCCTCACAAATTGATGTCATTAGCCCGTATTTGCTGGTATATTTTAATCTATTTTTCTTCAACTAAATTTTTGTCTGCAAAGCGTGACCCTCCAAATGTCATTATTATTTTGTGTTTGGCATAGCTGGTCGATTTTTCAACAAAGGGAACAAAGTGCGTTCCGTGTCAGTGCGAATATTGCCCCCTTTCCAAATGCCTTGGTATTTTCATGGCGTGTATAATATACTCTCAGATCTATTCAAAGAGAAGGCACGGCGAATAACCTACTGGCAGAGGGAAGCACCCTAACCACTAGGCCCTCCCACTATATGGGAGGTAAGCATGTATAATGATTATTTTCTGGTACAAAGCAGAAGAGCAGAAACCGATTATGAAATTTAGTACCAGCACAAATCTGACATTTATTTAGACCTTTGCACTTTTCTTGAATTTAATCCAATAATTGAAATACAGAAACCAATTAATGTCAATAGCCATCGGCTTTATTGTATATACTGTATAATTACTTCTTGTGGAAAAGAATTACATCTGTAGACGTTCCATTCTAAAGAAAAAATGATTTCTCAAATTAAAAATACTCAACTTTTAACACACTTTCAGAATTAATGTTTCTACGAAGTCCTGTCTCGTGTGTTTTATAACAGTGCTACTCTTTTATTTACATTATAATAGTTTTCATAAAATAGGCGACAAGAACGCAGTGAGCCATTCTATCGCAAAGGGGCATTCCACAGCCTCGTCCCCCGATTTACCTCACAGAAATTTAGATTTAAAAAAAAAAAAAAAAAAAAGAACCATTTATCTTACTTTGGAACCATTTATAGAACCATTAAAGGTTCTTTGGGTACTGATAGTTCTAGATTGAACCTTGAGGTAATTCGAAGAACCCTCTTGGAACCATTTTTTCTAAGAGTGTACAATAAAATAATATTTATCCTCACAAATTGATGTCATTAGCCCGTATTTGCTGGTATATTTTAATCTATTTTTCTTCAACTAAATTTTTGTCTGCAAAGCGTGACCCTCCAAATGTCATTATTATTTTGTGTTTGGCATAGCTGGTCGATTTTTCAACAAAGGGAACAAAGTGCGTTCCGTGTCAGTGCGAATATTGCCCCCTTTCCAAATGCCTTGGTATTTTCATGGCGTGTATAATATACTCTCAGATCTATTCAAAGAGAAGGCACGGCGAATAACCTACTGGCAGAGTGAGCTGTATTTGGCATTTGACGTACAGGTTTTTTCTGCAATATATTAAATTTTTAAAGTGAATTAAAATTTCAACTATTTAAGGGGACCTAGAGTTAAGGAAATACCGATTTTGGTAATGTTTTTCATTTTTGAGATGATTGCATAAAGTGAAGCAAAACAATTAAAAAAAGGCTCTGTGGTGACATGAACAACATTTCTTTAATACATTTGCATTGTTATAATAGAACAAAAAGAATATTAATCGGTTTCCACCAAATGTTTTCTTACGTCCCCAAAAATTCAATATGGCAGCCGTTACCATGGCAAAGGTAGACATGACGTTCACGTAACAAGTTTTTTTTTGTATTGAAAAATATTTACATCGATGATGATGATGCAATGTGCAAGAAGTGTAAAACAAAGAAATTATCTTTATTAACTACTGTAGGTTCCCTTAAATTCGTATCATTATTTTTTTTAAAGTCCCAATCAATTATTATTATTATTTGTTGTTGTTATGTATAAGCGTATTTTATTAAATTAAGAGATTTTTTCTTAATCCATCATACCGGCCGATTTTATTGGTTATACAATGGGTATTACGATGTATTTAGCCAATCAGAAACGTGGTAAGAAAAGCTTCAAGTTTTTGTACAAATAACTGGAAGGTCTATTTTAATTGGATACTCAGTTCATGCTATATCGTGTAATTAACCAATCAAAGTTGCTGTTAGAAAGGTGGTAGACCTCAGGAGGTCAAAGGTTGATTTGAGTGTATCTTTCATTGCCTATTTAAAGAAAAATATAAGAGTATAGCACTGATAAAAAAAACACATGTCATGCATGAGACAGGGTTTTAATTTTCCGGACCTTTTACAAAAATTTTGTTAGTTTTTAGGGCTATTTTTAGTTAGTATATTAATGACAATTATTTTTTTTTTTTTGAATGATCGTTGGAAAAATGTAACTCTTTCACACAGAAGGTAAGTTTATCTAGTCCTCTAATCATTATCAACTGGTGTCATTCTTCAAACAAATCAAAATAGCAAAAATCAATTATGGATTTTATAGTACCAACGCAAATCGGACGTTTGCATGTTTATGTGCATAAGGTCTTTTGCACTCCCGTTTGTGCATATTAAGGGGGTCCAAGTGGATCCCCCTCTGAAAACCACTTTGCCATTCAGTGCAATTTTTTTACCAAAACTCTGATCAATGATGGGGTACTCAACACGACCACATAATAGGAAGAAATGGTAATCGGGTTATACAGATTCAAAATGGCGGTCCAAAAACCGATTTTTATGACGCGCACTAAAATCTCCCGCCCAAAAAGGAAAAGGGACTTTTTTCCATAAAATTTGGTTCATTTAGGAGAACATAAATACATTTACATGGCTGAAATAAAAATTAAAAAAAATACTCCAGTACGATTTAAGGGGCAAAACAATATTTTGAATATGCGCAACTGATATTTAAGCAATTACCTAAAATCTTGGGCAACAAATAATTTAGCGTTAAAACTTGGTGTGCAAAAAAAACAAAAACAAAAAATCCTGGGTCCACATGGACCCCTATATGCACTTAAGTGTTAATATCGGCCATCCATCGGTTTCAATGTAACGCTCTGTATGCTTTAGAGCAGCCAGGCTGGCGTTCAGATCTGATAGAAGGACACCAGCCACACCACTCCTTAAAGAGCTCCATTGGCTACCAATTAGTGAGCGCGTTGTCTTTAAGCTTATGCTTCTTACTTACAAGGGCATTTCCGGACAATTGCCATCTTACTTGTCCGAATACCTCTCTTTGTATATTCCTAGCAGGCCAGGCTTGCGATCTGCAGATGACAAGACGCTCCTCACTGTTTCCCGCACAAAAAAGGTCAGTGGGTGACAGGGCTTTCAGCAATGCGGCCCTAGCCTATGGAACTCTTTGCCTATCTCTGTTCGCCACTCCAAGTCCATTGTTACTTTTAAGAAAGCTCTAAAATTTCATCAAAAAAAAAAAAAAAAAAAACTCAAATTGAATGATGAAAAGACAGAATTTTTCATCGCATGTTCATCCTATTACACAAACCGCCTCAAAGATATTACCATCAGGGTCGGGACAGTGGATGTTCCCCAGTCCTCGGCAATTAGAAACCTTGGTGTCGTGTTTGATCAGACAATGTCTATGACTGAACATGTAAAGGTCATCATTAAGTCTGTTAACTTTCACCTTCGCAATATTTACCGGATCCGCCGCTTTATCACATTTGAGAGTTGTCATCATCTCGTCCGTTCACTGATTTTATCTCGCATTGACTATGCCAATTCACTTTTGTATGGAATGTCGGCCAGAGATCGGAGTAAACTTCAGATTTTGAAGAATAGAGCAGCCAGGCTGGTGTTCAGATCTGATAGAAGGACACCAGCCACACCACTCCTTAAAGAGCTCCATTGGCTACCAATTAGTGAGCGTGTTGTCTTTAAGCTTCTGCTTCTTACTTACAAGGGCATTTCCGGACAATTGCCATCTTACTTGTCCGAATACCTCTCTTTGTATATTCCTGGCAGGCCAGGATTGCGATCTGCAGATGACAAGACGCTCCTCACTGTTTCCCGCACAAAAAAGGTCAGTGGGTGACAGGGCTTTCAGCAATGCGGCCCCTAGCCTATGGAACTCTTTGCCTATCTCTGTTCGCCACTCCAAGTCCATTGTTACTTTTAAGAAAGCTCTAAAATTTCATCTATTTCCTAAGAGTTGATCGTGTGCTTAAATTAGTTTTTTGTTATTGCCTCACATGATATTTAATTGTGCAGCTGTTTTCTTTTTTATTTTATAGTTTGATGTTAAGTACTTATCTCATGGTTCATCTTTTACAATATTGTATTACTATGTTTTAGGCTAAATAGTAATTACTCTCTATTTTGTAAAGCGCTTTGACCTTGTTTTGAGAAGGCGCTATATCAAATGCCGTTTGTATTGTATTGTATTTAAGTTACCTCTTGTTCATGAAAGAATTTGAGACCTTTTCAACCTTAAAATAAAAATTACTTTATAAAAACTACCCAAATTAAAAAAAAAAAGCTTTCAAAATTAATGTTTTCATGAAGGAATTTACAAAAAATACATGTAAATAGGAGCACTGGTGTCCTGCCTCGTGAAGGAGAGCGTTTCTACATTAGTGCTGCTCTCAGTTTTCTTAAATTCAAAACACTGGGTTTTATATTCAAAGCGACGACTTGGTCAATCATAAAGTTATCCCAATTCATACATTACAAATCAAAGCTTTTGTCCTGAGGGTATATAAGTGGAGACCTGGTCGTGCGTAAATAAATAGGCCAAATAAAAGCTGTAATTTCACCAAAAATTTCCGGACGATATCATTTTCTATTATTATTGAATACGATATAGAAAATTGCTTGAAAATAGGATTTGCTCTTTTCTACTTCCCTGCATGTTTTGCAGCTGTAGGCTTGGCTATTCCACCATACACTTTATTTGATAACATCAAATCAATCTAATCGTACCGTGCCGAACTCTTTAAATTTATCTTCTTGTGAGATGAAGGTTATAGCACATGGTGATTTGATTGTATAAGTTGTTCGTTTGTTATAGTCTGTTGTTTGAGTCCCCAGGAGAGGTTCTCAAGTTTAATTTAGAGAGGGACGTGCCTCCGAAGAGTCTATAAGTAGTGCGCATATCTATATCAATTTTCGCCCAAATGGGACCCATAGTTACACCTGAAATCCGACCAAATATAGTATGAGTTTTTCCACTTTTTTTCAAACTTTTCCAACGTTTGCAGGAAAATTTGAATTTTGGCTCCAAATTGATAAAATGTGTCTAATTTTTCATTCTTTTGAAGACGATCAATCTCTAAAATGAGACAAATATTGGCGTCACATCCCTGAACGTATAGTCATAATACATTTTACCCTTCGCATACACTTCATGAGACAAGGTAAGTCAATACCGAAATTATGTCTTGAAAGTGCTCCAATACCCGTATGCCATCTTACGCAGGTGCCTTTACCCCCACTAATCATAGTAAGACAGGCCCAGTTAATACGGGGCCGTCAAGTTTTTTACATTTTCACGTATTCCTGATTAATCGGAGAAATGAATTTTCACATTTGAGTAAACTGATTAGAAAAGGTAATTGTTACTTATTTGACCCATGCAAAACTCTATGGGGTCATTAAGAATATAATCCGTGCTCCAGGCACGTGAGTAATATTAATTTCACAACTCAAGATTTATTCAAGCTAGATTTGAATGATAGCTAGCTCCAATCTTTGATGTAATCAGAATGGCTGCGATAAAATTGATGACGGAAAGTTGACAAAAGTGGTCGTGGAATAAAAACAGAGGACGAAATAGGTGGCAAGTATAAGGTCGACGGAAAGGTAAAGGGGTCGTATGGATAGCTAAGGGGGCAAAGTAAATGGACGTTTATTTGACAAGAATTCGTCATAATAAAAAGGAAAGCCATTGGTTATTTTTATCGACGAACAATGCAAAGCTTAATTTTGTTAGTTTTCTCGCAAAATCACGCGGGAAATTTTGGTGTCACGTGATGTTATTCGTCCAATTACATCATTCAAATGGCGTACTAATTTGCATAATCCTGAATGTGGCCTTCGGTGTTTTCGGCAACTTAATAATATGCCATGTGTTGCTCAAGGCTCAAGGTGGTGGATGTTTCAAATCCGAATTTGATTGAAACTCAGATTATTTCTCATGGCATTTTCTCCTTACCATTTACATTCAAATGTATTACACATTAAAGATATTGAAGGATATCGTCGTTTTGTTTTCTGCGGTTTTCCTTGAAGGCATAGTGATCTGGTTTTATCTCTCTGTTTTTGTAAAAATCTTTCTCACACATAATAATATTCATTGTGTTTGTCTTCTCTACCATATTTCTTTTAGTAAATTACAGATATGCCACTTTTCGTAATATTTGAGTTGCTTCTTTTGATGAAGCACTTCTAAATTGCAGACATTTATTGGGTATGTATGCTATATATATGCTTTATAATACGAACATTTAGCATTTTAAAGTTTATAGATTTACTTCTTCCATTGAAAACCGCTTCGTCTTTAAGTCTTGAAGAGGTACCAAACCAAACTAAGAAATAATTTACCATTATGCCTTGCTTGCTAAAAATTTACTTTGTTTTGTAAATTACGTTTTCGTAATGGAATTTACTCTATATTGCATATATTTTCTCTAACTTTTATATTATTATTTTAATTTGGCTTTGGCTTGCTTATTGTTATTGTTATACACTTCTGTGATGTTGAAGTTCAAATAAATTTGATTGATTGATAATGCTACAATCGTGGACAAAAGTAGTTGGGACACTTCGATTGTAGGTACGTTGTTACCACTCCTGTGCCCCTACTAGTCAATGTTGAGAAGCATAGAAGCCAAAGTGATGGCAGCATCACGGTGTTTAGAAGACGAAGCATAGTAGAGCATCAACAGTTGAGAGCGGTTTGAAAACATCCCGGAGATATCAGTGATTGAATTATTACAATAATGTATATAACTATATAATTACGTGATGTCATATCAACGTGGCTTTCCCATGGATAGCGTTCTATACCGGGGTGGGGCGCACCTAATGCATGTAAATAGTCTAAAAAGGACTCGTTTAATGCATGTTATTTTGCGAATTTCGGGGCTGGAGTCCCACCCCCCCCCCTTCTGGCAACACCAAATCAACAGTATTTAGAAGTCCAAGTAGTTCGTATCATCAGTCGATCACTTTAAATGGGTGAGGTATCATCTGTAGAATGGAATGAGCGATGGAAGAACATTAGCAATTAAGACCGTAGAAGCTGAAATGGCAAAAATATATGAGATACAAAGAGTGGATTCTTAGCGCAGCTCGCAATTTAAGATAGTCCGTTCAGCAACGATTGTCAGGAGTAGACAGTAATGAAGAAGAGGCTATCAGCAGTAGAAGCAGATGAAGTAATGGGGTGTGGGCCGTAGATGAGCAGTGGTGGTATCTGTTGTAAAGGCTAAAGTTGTGGAATAGAATAGCGATTGGAATAGTGGAGTACAAACATATGAATGAAAGGTATACTGTACAAAATGACTTTTCACAATGAGTATTTTGGATTTATACAGGAATGTAACGTTTTACATTATTTGTGTTACCCTAAATGCGGCTCTTAAAAATGACGTATCCTCAATAATAGAAAATAAAACAGAGAAGGAGCAAAGCAGTGGAATATCAGTAATGTGAAAGAGAGCGTGTAGAGCGAGCAGATGAGATGAGGAGGTAAAAGAATATTATCACATAACTTAAACTGTTTAACTCTGGTTGATTTTGTATATTTATGACACATATAGTGGCGTAAGCCAGCGGGGGGTGGGGGGGGGGAGGGCGAGCGTCCTGCTCAGAAACTCCCGCCAGCCCCCTAAATGAACTGACCTTTTGGACATATGGATACGGAGAAGGACCCAAACTTCCCCCCCTCAGAAAAGCCTCGTCATCCCTACTCCCCCCCCCCCCATTTGCAAAGGTATGGTTACGCCACTGGACAAACACGTCAATGACTATTGAGATGGCTTCCAAATGCCCCGTCATGTTTTTGGGAAGCCATCTCAAAAAATACTGACCTACGACTAGGGCTTGTTTGGACTTGTTTGAATGTTACATCATGCTGATGCCAAATATGACCATAACAAAACAAAATCATAATGTGAAAAATTTCTGAAAACATATTGATAAGTTCGAAGGTTAACAAAGAGTCATCAAAACAAGGCTATCATTATAGAGCCAAATACCTCGGATTAGGTATAGTAATTATCCACAATCAGGTAATCATTTATACATCCTATTTATTAGTAGTAATTAGTGACAATTATCAAAATCAACAAATTCAACATTAAAAACACAATCGTGCCAATTAATGAATACAAGTATGGGCCTTGAACACACAAACCGGAATGGCCGAGTCCTAATCACTTCAACTCATTCATAGCATATTGTTGTCTCTGTTCAGTGATTGGCCGTTCAGATGGTCAACTCATCGGTGATCGGATAGTAATTACACTGTCCACCATTCGTGACCGTATGTACTGGACATTTTTAAGTTCAATGTTGTTAATTACTATTTTGACTAGTATAGTATTAGTATTAATTACTGGTTGTTCAGATTGAACCTACTGTACTTGTAAGTATACTCCGGTCAAATAAAAAGATCGGCATGACTGCACTTAACTGACCATGACGTACTAAATTGAACTTTCTAATTTTGTTCTTGTCACAGAACAGTGGAATAGCTGATGTGTGCATATACAACATAAAATGGATATTTTGTACATATCGGGATCCAAGAACATTTTTTTTTTCAAATTGATGAATTTCAGAACACGTCTGCTATCAATTTAGTTCAATATTTAATTTCAAACGACGGCACAAAATACGCCGAAAAAAGTATTATCAGCATTCCAATTTCAAGGCGAGGAGTATATACTTTGTTTCAACTCCATCTCGCTGCGACATTTTATCACCAATCTTGTAATAATGTAAAGAAAAGCAAGGGGGAACCAAGGATGGAACCATATGGAACCTCGCGTGTATGGTCACGAGAATTGGATCATGAGCGAGTGCGTAAAAACAACAAAGATGTTTCTGTTGTGAAGTAATAACCTACCACATGGACAACTTGGGTACACGGATCGGAACTTTGATGCGGTTATGAGTACTTAAGTTCGCATGAGTAGGATGTTGTGATCGTTTTGTTCAAACGCTTTTAACAAGTCAACAAGAACGCCCACGATGTGAAGTTATTATTAACGGATATGTGAGTTGATGATGCGATCTAGGAATGCCATGTGGATAGTGTGTTTGCTTTGCGTAACCCGTATTGGGCATTAATTGGTTAAGAGATTATATTTGTTAATAAATGTGATGAGACGGTTGTAAACAAGCTATTTCAACACCTTGGATAGAGAGAGAGAAGAGAGAAGGAATGAGATGGGCGATATTTTTTGTGAGATGGAAAGGGGAATTAGCTTTGTGAATTGGGAATCATTTTGCCAATTTGAGTATAGAGACTGTGCTGGTACTATATATGGGATAGGGAGATATTGAAAACGGGAAGTGGGTTCGCAATGTGAAGGACGAACGTATTAAGACAGGCAGCCGTTGCATCTTTAAAGATGTACGAAATGTTACAGGGTTGGTCTTGTGTTCTCAGGCATTTGTTTGTTGTTTGTTTTAAGGTGGAGTTGATCAACTTTTCAGTAAATCAATTGTTTAATCCTAATATATTAGAAAGTGAAAATTGCAGTTAACATTTTAATATGCAATTGTTGTAAAAAATTAATACTATTAACATCGTGGTGTAATATCTCAAGGACTTTTGCCAATCATCATTAAATCTTCCGCTTTGACCTTTTTGCGGGTTAATCTTGGTAAGGGAAATATTATGTAGATGTGAAAAGAAAAGAAAAAATGTCCGGCCTGAAAACGCACGAAACCTGTATAAAGTTTATAAAACATTTGCAAGTTTTAGTTACGTCAGACGGCGAAAAAACAGATAGGTGCTAGTAATTATGTTTATATTCTAGAACGTCACTATTGTCCGTTCCTTTATTTAGGTATAAAATGAAATATGCTACCACAAAACATACACTATTAATAATTGGACGTCAAAATTATAGATGTGAAAAGTTAAAGTTAAGGCCGTTATAGAATATCAATGACCTTTTATGGATGTTATAAATTTGTAATTGAGGTAAAACTGGTCGAGCATAAAACCACTCTTTAGTCGGTTTTTAAGATTTTTCTCAAATAGATTTTTTACAAAAAGAAGAAAAAGCAATCACTGAAAAAGCAACCACAAAAATATGAAACGAAAGCCATTCTATTATGACTTAAATTTTAGATGAGTAAATAATTATTCTTGCATAAAAGCACCATAAAGCATCCACTTAAAATATTTAAAGTAGCATTAAAATGACTCAGTTATGACATTCTAAAGGATGATATAAGTAATTGGTCTTGTAATTCTAAAGATTTAAAGGTGGGGGCTCGAACATGCTCTGAATTTTCATATGTATGTTTTTCTCTCACGTAGAAGAATAATAAATTTGAGAGAAAGCAAGTTCTAAGTTCGACAGAAATAAAATTGCGTGCGTGTGTGGCTCATTCCGTTGAGTTTAAGCCGACTTCTGCGGTTTTGTACATGTTGTAAGCGCCCGGATTGCTGTCTACTCGTGTTTGGTGTCTCAGTGCATGTAGAAAAAGCCCTTGACCTTTTTCTGATTTAAACCAACATCAAACAAGGTTACTTTTTTATTTATGACAGGTTATGCACAGACTTGCTTTATAATACCTAATTACGGTTTATAATACCATATTAGTTATGGTAATTATAAGGTATTGATCCGTTAAAATCTAAACATATGCAGGACCAGAGTCTTAGTGGGCGGTTTTTTCTTACCAAACTCTACATTTATAGCGAAACCACATCAAAAGGTTATTTTTTTAATATGGAACAGGGAATTTTTACAAACACTGTCATAATATCATTATTACGGTTGATTATAATACCCTATTATTTATGGTGATTATGAAGGTAGGATTTTTGCAGTACCAGAGTCTTCAGTGTTGACGGTTTTTTCTTACCAACGCAATGTACATAATAACGAGTTATCCATAAAATATCAATCTGGCCTCTGATTGTGTCTGAAAATTAAATGCTTGTACTTATTTTTCCAACATGCGGATCTATCCAACGTTTAGTACAATACACACCGATTTCAAATCGGAAACACTGATAATACTTGCAAATTTAAAGGCGCATTTCGTGATCCTATCCCTTTTTGTCTATAATTCCACTAGATATCCCTCAAGACCAAAATGCTAAAATTTCCCAAATTCGGCTGATTTGACGGTGCAGTTGTTAAGGTTATGAGTCAATGTTCATATCACGCGCAATGCAATATAGGCCAACTCTGTTGTCTTTATCCGTTTTGGACAGAAATTACAAAATTGCGAATTCTTATAGCGTTAGATCGAATATGCATGTAAGAATTTTGTACACATACTATAATTATGTCACCGGTTCAGATGATATTAAAAATCAAGTCGGGGGACGAGATGGAGCATAAATTTTGTAGTTTTAATTAATATTTTTGGACAGAAGTGCCGAAGTATGTTTGAATTCGTACATTAGAAAAAAATTATCCCTTAATTTCCAATACCAATACTAATTTCCATTGTTCTTTGAAACAAAATGGGGAGTCAATTGTAAGTAGTGAATGTAGGTATGTGCATCATGCATGCCTGTTCGATTTTCTGACCGGGAATATAGGCTTAAAAACTGCTGTTCCTCTTAAATTTGACATATTTTTTCAAAGCTGCATAAGAGGTACTTGAAGTTTTAAAAGTACAGATATAAGGAAACACTCTCCAAAGGTCAAAATATTAAACAGTTTTGGTTGTTTTAGGTGCATCAAAAGACGTGCACGTCATAATATATAGGGACTAATAGGTATTCATCCAAGATAATATTTCAAGTGCCCTGATTTTGGGTCCAAACCACGTCTTCTATATCCGCAACACGTCAAGCAAACGTTCGATGAGGTTTTTCACTGCACCCCATTCCATTCCATTAAACTGCTCTGTATACTTAATTCATCATAATCTTTAAATCTGACTAAGGTCGACCACTACTATTATGCCGTCCGCGTTGTTTTTTCCAGCTTACAAAAAGATTAGAAAGTGAAGTTTAGCCAATGGTGATCAACTGTTGGACACGTGTGTCCTATACACCCAAATTGTCAAGTAATAGGATCACCGGTAATAAGTTAAACGTGAAGGAAGGACCTTTTCAAAAAGGTCATAAAAGGATCCGTTATTTCATTTCCACTTCAGTTAAGGCTAAAAGATGTTATACATGTACATAATTTACTTAAGACATGAGCGTGGATTACTGTCTCCATTATGTGGTGTCCATCACTTTGGGCGCGGTAGAAGATATGGCCAGCGGTCATTTCGCGTGCATGCTTTACCCGGCCAACAAACATCTGATGCGTTCAGCATCACTTCCAATTTTCAACTCAACTACGTGTTAGTTACTAATAGGGCAAAAAATACAAGCTCGTCAAACACCTATTACTATCATTTATGAGCTTTATTATATGTCATTTAATGTTCGGAAAAACCGTTGCACCATTTGTTATCAAAAGCCTTTACTTTAACCATTAAAGAGGAACTAGAATCCGTTAAAAATTATGAGGGAAAATATGGCAACCCTGAAACTCTGAAGTGACAGTTAATTTATAAACGTTATTTTTAAGCGACTCATTAAAACCATAATTTTGACTAAACGGGTGAAACTTTAGCGGCATGAAGAACAATTTTGTTACAGCCCGGTCCCTTACCTTACATTATACCTTTAAACGGGGCATTTCGTGATCCACAGCCTCGTCCCCGCAGATTACCTAAAAAGGTTGAGATATTTCTATCATCTTTACCGTTAGCTATATAGTATGTGGTCTTAATCGTATGCAAAATTTCGGGCTACTTGGAAAAAATCGTTAAGTTTGTATTTCCCGTCTGTTACGGGACAGAAATTACAACCATTTCATATTACCAATATAAGCCACAGGATATAAAAATTTGACTCACCCCGTCATTAGATAAATAGAGGTGGACCCCTAGGAACCTTTTTTCCAACCAAGGGGAATGCCAGTAAAAATATAATTAATTAAAACAAGAAAGGTGAATATTTTCCTGTTAACAAAGTCAGTTTAACCCCTTTAGATGCTGTAGCGATCACTTGCTTTTGCCATTATCTTCATCCCGCCAGGACAAGTTAAGTAGGGTATTACGTGTGTGACTTTTCATTTGTTAAAATTAGACACACAAATAGCAAAATTAGACACACAAGTCATGACGAAATAAAGCAGGCAGTACAAGAAATAAGTCACACAAGTATGCATCAGAAGGGGAGGAAAGTTACACGCGCAAAAAAATGAATCTATACCAAAAATATGACATATTAAAAAAGACGTCCGTAATTATTTTGGGGTCAATATAGGTAGTGGGACCTTAGAAAACATATTAAAATTGTTAAACAAATTTTTAATTCCAACATAGATATTTGTGAAAGACAGGCAGTGTTATTTTTTCTTCCTTTTGTCGAGTTTGAAATATATTTTGACCCCAATTTTTTGGTTTATTTGTGGGATTTAATTTTTATTGCTTAATTGTTATTGTCTTTTGGCCTTGCATTGTGTGGTATAAATTTCGTGCAAAATTCCGTCGGGAAAATGGTTTTTCCGTAGCCCCCTCTCCCTTTGTCCGCAACGGAAGTAGGAAGACCTGTCCAATGTTAAAACAAATTATTTTCTTGTCGGATTTTCTGTACAAATATCAGGAGATTTACTTGGAGAGGTTGCACAAAAGTTCTAAATGTCGTTCCAAAACCTCCCCTTCGGTCCTACAATAAAATAATGCATAAAATCTGTCACCCGTTTTATTCTATATAGGTGTGGCAAAAGCAGTAGAAACCCAGATTTCTTTATAAGCGAATTGTATTTAAAGCCCACGGTTTAACAGACAAATTAAAATTTATGCTAAAATCTTAAGGAAATTTCGTCCATCTCTTTGACTTACAAATGTCTTCTTATTCTGGCCCTTCAGATCTCCCCTTCCTGGACAGATATCATTGCTTAAATGAAACTCTTCAATAAACTCTAGCTGGGTATTAGGTGGGGTGTAGTTTTTTTTTTTGCTAAATTTATTTACTTTATCCAACTCGTGCATTTCCTCTAAGAGGCGAAAAACAGTTTAGCTATTTGAGTCAATCTTTTAGTTTTTTAGTTCGATTCTTTTGTGTTGGTTTGTTTTGGTTTTCTGGCCATTAACTTATCGCTTCTGTTGATGGCCACGTGCTAATAACACCCGAATCCTATAGGGGTTCAAAGGGGTGCTTATGCACCATTTCCGGTTTTGTTTTATATCTTTTCTGAAATATATAATTTCGTTCAGCAGTGAAGTCATATTGTATTGCTATATATCTTAAATTGGGGCCTCAATTAGGCCTTGGAAAACATATATACAATGTTTACACCATCTGAAAGACAGGCGCGGTGAATATAAGTGGTAATTATCTACAATCAGAAATCCCGCAATCATCGGATGTCTGGTGCTTCTACAACAATTAACACCACTTATAGCGATTTGCCGCAACACGAAAACCAAAACTATAATCATCATTACCAGTTTCAGACTGCTTTAACATTCGCTGAAACAAAAAGTTTAAATTGACAAATCGTCTACACTGGAGCTCATGAACCTGTCGATGCTATATTATTCATGTTGTAGCATTACATACGCCAGGTAGACTAGCGTGCAAAAACCTTTCGGGATTATGACTCATTTTTGGATTGCAAATCGGTGAATTTTGACGGGAAAGCTTTTTGTAACAAGTAATTGTAAGAAAAGTATATAAATTTTTAGGTTTTCCCAATTGTGTAGTCGAGGTATTTATGATAATAAGAAAATCAAAGTATGACATACCACATTATACGTTTCGAGGTACTTTCAGCTCTTTAGGATTGGTTTTTACGAGCATTCATCGCCATTTCTAAAATCCTTCAGTTATAAGAGCTGAGTGTCCATTTTGTAAAGAAAACATGAAAAAGATAGATTTGATTTCAATATGTGATCTTTTCTTGATGATCACGCGAGCGTACTTGTGCACTTGACATAATATGGGCCTCTAAGTGATCTTTATCAGAATCGATCTTCTGGTCTTTTACATTGCACAAAACACTTTTCAAAAGAGTTTTTACTTTTAATTTTACTGCGTAATTAAATAATACTTAGCGTATGTCCTCCAACTAATTCTCAATATGGACTTGGAATTAATATTCAAAATAACCAGTGGACGGTTGTAAAATTGAACAAATGATAAACAAAAAACTATTCATAAAACTATCAACATTAGATCGGTTTCGTCTCAAAACTTTCATTTCTAAAGGCGCCACACCAGTCTAATAATTTAATATCGGTAATTACAAACAGAAAGCATTTTTGTGTAGATA
>JAMKCH010033209.1:0-16222 GCA_023653785.1 Ophioderma brevispina
GGATTACTAATCCGTTTGAACGGATTACTAATCCGTTTGAACGATTTAGTAATTCGTTTGAACGGATTACTAATCCGTTTGAACGATTTAGTAATTCGTGTGAACGGATTACTAATCCGTTTGAACGATTTAGTAATTCGTTTGAACAGATTACTAATCCGTTTGAACGATTTAGTAATTCGTTTGAACGGATTACAAATCCGTTTGAACGATTTACTAATTCGTTTGAACAAATCAGTTATTCGTTTGAACGGATTACTAATCCGTTTGAACGGTTTAGTAATTCGTTTGAACGGATTAGCGAAATATTTTTTCTTTACGATGTCCCCTTAGGGGCTCCGTAAATAATCATCTAAACTAAAATAAAAAATGCAGAAATAATTGGTACTACAATATTCATTGGAAATCTTGGAAATTTTGTGAATTTATTTTTTATACTTTCCCTCATAAAAAGGCAGCCATGTGTATTTTTCATTAAACATTCAGTGCTAAAGTTGAGGTGTAAATATAAAAATTGATGTGAAAACGACAGAATTTGGATAGTATTTAAATTATGTTCTGGGTATGTCATTTTGTGTGACACTCCTGACATGTAGGTTTTTTTATTATCACTAATTCAATATAAAGTAATAGCAGATACTCCACTATATGCCATAAAATCACACACAATGGTTTCTAACAATATTTTTATGGTGCCTGCTTAAAAAACAAGTACTAATTCCATGTCACACTTTAGGTGTGACACTCCTGACCTTTTTGAGGTGAAAATCGGCCACAATAATAAAATTATGGCAGCTGTGGCATCATTTTTTTTTGCACATAGCAAAAATTATTACACACATGTAGGAAAACAACAATGTAAGCTGGGTATTTATTAATATTTCCCTGGAGATGGCCAGCGCACACGGCGCTCTAACCAACTGAGCCACAAGACTGGGTTGATAGAGGAGCGATAGATATCGTCTATAGGTATTAGGTTCGAAAGGTGTCCATTGCTTTCCTAGCGGATAGCATCAGAACAGTATATTTACATATACAATTTATATGTAAATATAAAAAAAAAATATAAATTGTATATGTAAATATACTGTTCTGATGCTATCCGCTAGGAAAGCGATGGACACCTTTCGAACCTAATACATACAGATGATATCTATCAATATAGATACTGGTATTGTAAGGGGCCCAAACAACAGCACAGTAAACCAGGTGAACTAGTACAAGAGCCCTGTAAAGATTCAAAAGAGCAGAAAAGTGCAAATTCTTAGTGCACCTGATGAGGAAACCAACTATATAGTGGTGACATTTTGTTGCATGTAGAATCAATTGGTACAGAAAAGGAAAGGTTAGAAGAAAACAATTATACCGAATTTGCAAATGTTTGCAGAGTTTTGCCAACCAGTGAGTAGTTTGTCCTAGCATAAGTTTTAGATCTAAAAAAATGCATGACTGCACACGTCAAGGCATTATTAGGAAGTTGGTCTTGGACAGACCAAGCATAAAGTTTGTCTAAATCATCTTGCAGATTTATATGGTCAAGCCCATACAGGTCTTAGCAATGTTCTGGTCATTGCAAATTGAAAAAGGAAAGAAGACATATCAAGAACAATATCATCGGACAAATAAGAAAAAGAATCGGTCCAAGTCTA
Source organism: Ophioderma brevispina (assembly GCA_023653785.1). Taxonomy (NCBI): domain Eukaryota; kingdom Metazoa; phylum Echinodermata; class Ophiuroidea; order Amphilepidida; family Ophiodermatidae; genus Ophioderma; species Ophioderma brevispina. Next base: position 1,650 of record JAMKCH010033209.1, read on the forward strand.
GAATCCACTCTCATACGAAGGCAATATTACCACTGAAAACTGCATCATGTGGAACATTAGACGATTGTCTTATGACATATTCAGGGATACACAGACCCCATCTTAAACACCCCGACCTCAGGAATCCCTTTAGTCGCCTCTACACGCAGGAATACGTCCGTGCGTATTCTTCAATTCTTCCCCCCGAGCCCGCCCGGGCAATATTCAAATGACGTGGAAAAAAATCAACTCATTTGGTACAACCTGTTACGTATTTAGTTGAACATCAAACGAGTATACACTCCCAATGGCCCCACCATCCGTAATCTACAACAGCGGACGGCACCCCTCGTGGAACGAGCCAGGACTCATCAACTGAATAGAGTAGCACTGTATGTCCGACTCATGGCAGGAAGAACCTGGACGACAACGCCCACTGGTCTGCAATACATTCAGTGTCTCCGGGGGGACACGGACAACATTGCAAGGAAAAGTCAACTGCTAAAAATGCCTAATGACCCTCTGTTGCTGGAGGGAACTGTGGTCGCCTCTCTATCTGCAGCAGAATGATTATGATGTTGAGATGGCATACTGATACGGTGCACGTGGCAGTTGTTTTTTTTCCAATATTATAAAGCAATGTTTAAGATCAATTATTTTTGGGTGTAACATTGAAAGGTATTAGACCAAATGGGGATCAGACCAATAATTTAGACCAGATGGATATTAGACCAAATGGGTATTAGACCAAATGTGTATTATACCAATGATATAGAAGACCAAATGATATTAGACCAAATGGTATTAGACCAGGTGGACATAGCCCAAATGGGTATTAGACCAATGGGTAATTAACCAAATGGATATTAGACCAATTGGATTATTAGACCAATGGGTATTAGACCAATGGATATATTAGACCAGATTGGCTATTAGACCACTTGTTAGACCAAATGGAATTTTATACCAAATGGATATTAGACCAAATGGATATGAGACTAAATGGATCTTAGACCAAATGGTATTTAGACCAAATGGTGTTAATTGTATAGACCAATGGCAATATAACAAATGGGTATTGACTAGATGGGCATTAGACGCAATGGATATTAGACATTCTGGTTTGTTAGATAAATTGGATGTTAGACTAAATTGCTATTAGAACAAATTGGTATTAGACAAATTGGAATTAGACGATATTTGGAGTGAACCAAATGGCTATAAGACCAAATGTGATTAGACCAAATGGCATACTCTACCAATTCATGACGAAACGAGAGAGACATGATTACGCTAGACACCGTATCACAATCATTTCTTTCTTTAGAAGTCATTTATGTTTTTGCACTTTCAAACATTTTACACAGTAACAGTATTATTTTGTTGAAATGCATGGCTTAGCTTAAATAAATTACTTGGATTGGCCTTTATAATTTAAGGAATAACAAATGCAAAGGCCAAACGGCCTCATTAAATGAACCATCAACAATAACTCGCCTAAGCTGCATTTCCAAAGTTTCCCTCTGACCAATATTTCTGGCATGCTGACAAGCGTTTTTTTTTTCATTACCGTTATTAAATAAGCCTCTCCTACCTACATCTGAAAATAACAACCAACGCAAAGTGAACATAAGTAACAAAGGCAAGGACATGGTTCAACCCGCAATCTTAAAGGTCCATGGCCCTCGAACGCTAATAGCTTCGTTTTTTCCCAGAAGCCCATATTTTACGAAGTGGTTCAACATTTGTATCAGAAAGAGCTCTATTTTCTCATTTACCCTGTGACATCTTAGAACCAAAGGATTATGGTTTTGAATTTATGAGCGAAAATTTCCCCATTTTGGTCCCAATATTATTTACACAGTACCTATGGGGCTTAGCAAAATCACGTTTTTAGCTCTCGCACAAATTCCCAAAACGGATTTGAAATATCGCCGCAAAAATTTACTATGATGGGGTTTTGGAGTGAAGGCCAATCTATCAGAGAAACCTTCTATCCTTAAATCGGGCCATCCTCCTTTAAAGACAGTATTTGACCAACTCTCGTCTGACAAATTGGTTTTTATTTCAGCTTCGCTCGACATTTCGAGAGACTGCCCTCAAATTTCACGTTTAATCTTCTGTATCCTTTTCATTGAACCTATCTTTCGATTAATGCCTGGTTAAAATAACGAAATTGGATATTAAACCTTCAAATACATTTACTGACCAGCTTACAACTCAAGCACATGACTAGGACTCACGGGAAGTGAAAAATACATCGCGCAAATACGACCATATGAAACGAACAAAATATTTTCCTAATGTCAAATTTTGGGCTTGAGCAGCTTTAGATTTTTCGAACAAATAGCCTTGCTATATGAGTTCAAGTGGGTAATAATCTTACTTACAATGCAGCCACGTTTTAGTTTGGTTATTTGGATCGGAATTAAAAATAAAACAAAAATGCATTGTTCAAACGCTTTGTGATAAGTAATACTGTAGCAACATAACATGTTCAACACTCTTGTTGATTTTTGGAGCTTGAGAAAAGAACCCGCAGAGTATATGAGTCCTCACCTTCTTTCACCACAAAGAAATGGCATTAGGAGATGCTACCTAGAAGAAGCAGAAGAAGACTACCTGCCAGTGGCTCAAACGACAAAGTCAGCAAAGCAAGAGAATAAAGTACGTCTGGCAACTAAGAAGCACCATAAACTAAAATCACCAGAAGCTCCTAGCAGAACCTTGATGCTGTTAAGTCTGCACTTGATGATGCTTACACTTTGGGTCTTGAGGACATGTTTAGTCCAGGCTTAAGTACTTGACATGACACCACTAATCATTTTGGAAAACATCATGCTGCTGCCTGGGAGGCCCCTGAGGGAGCTGACTGATAAGAAGGTCGACCACACCTATAGAATCAAAGGTGAACCAACTGAAGAGCGCCCTTGACACATGGTTTCGTCACTTTAGTTCTCTACTTGGCAGCCAGTCAGAATCACACTAACCTTGATGAACATTCTTCCAGTCACAAGATAGCAGACAACCCGTCCATGGCCAGACTTGACTTTTCACTATAGAGGAGCCTGTTCAGATCTGCCTGAAGAAACTGAACAACACCAAGACAACCTGGTCCGCCACACATTCCTGCAGTAATCTGGAAGAATCCACTATTCCATACTCAACTGTTAGAATTTTGGAATAACACCTACATGGGAAACACACCAGCTGCCTTTTCAATACATCATTCATCATTTCTCTACCAAAGAAAGGCGACGTCCAACAACCCCAAACTTCTAGAGGACTCACAGCTTTCAACCACTGACCCTCTACTCTCTACAACTCCATGCTGTTCAACAGACACTCTCACATAGTTCCTCTCAGATACGGACTAGATGGGTTTTTCGCAAAGGCAATCACACACCCCAGATACTATCCTCAGAAGGATCATAGAAGAGTTGATAATTTCCAAGAGAAAAGCCCACTTTGTGTTTGGGAGATTTTTTCCAAGGCCTTTTGACAGTTTTAAAATAGAAAATGGCCTGCTTATTCTCGCCAACTACGGGTCCCAGATGAGACTGTCAAGCAATTTGCCATCATGTATGATAACGCATCTAGCTTTTGCAGACCCCAAAAATTCCCTAAACACCTACTGGAATCGCTCCACGGAGATACTCTTGCTCCCTGTCTCTTTGTGGACGCGTTCATTACCTCCGCAACATAGTCTGTGAAACCCAAAAATCATGAACGACAAAGGACTTACCATCACCCCAAATTCTAGATGTCATCAAATTCAGTATCTCACAGACCGTGACTACGCATAGTATCTAGCTCTAAACAGCTGATCTGAAATGTGGTGCACAAGATTTGCTATAAACAGCACTCGAGAACGCTGCAGACAAAGTTGGGCTACATACATCTAAATGCCAAAAGACGGAATATATGACCGTCAACGAGGAAGATTAAATCATCAACCTATCTACACTACAGTGGTAGCCAACTCAAAGAGATCAAGACTTCAGTATCTATGATCATATGTTCCGACAGCAAGAAAGACTCTGTCACGAAAGGACACGCTTGGAATGCCTGCAAATGAAACAACCACTTATTACATCTTGTATCTGTCTAATTCCACCAAGCTGACATTCTTAGAGCCTGTGCTCAGAGAGATCCTGTTTATAGGGATCTCACTGCCCTCACTGGAAATGGAAGCACCAAATATCAGGTCACTCTGGGTGGTAGTAGGGGGCGTTTTTTCAAATGGCCGCTAAAATCATGTAAAATGGCCCAGTATGGGTTAAACTAGTCATTTAAGGGAACGTACACGGCTGATCCTTTCGGTAGTTACTTGTGATGATAGTTTTTCTGAAGGCGTTCAAGATTGTGAGTTACGAGGATCGTCTGAAAGAGGCTTTCTTTTTCAAATGGTAAGGGTGTAAGATTATGACATTTGGCTCTATAAACATCATTTTAATTCAGCATTACTAAAAGTTTGTTTGTTTTCTTTACCGCTCTATGTCCAATATTATAAAATTCAACTAGATTTTGACCTTGCAATCCCTTTTGATATTTCGGGCATTGTAATATTGGAGAGGGGTTTTCAAGGGATGACATTCAATCATTTTGATATGTACCCGCCCAGATTTTTAATATGGGATATTGATTAGTATGTCTTTGCTGGGGTAACCCCCCAGAAAAACTTAATAGATGTCCCAACAGACTGCTTTTATTATTCTTTGTTTGTGAACATTTTCAAATAATTTGCTTCAGACCACACTTATAAGAGATTATCCCGAAATAATTTCCGTATCAGAAACAGCGGTTTCAAATTCAATGGTGCTTGATTTCAAACATATTTGGGGATATTTGAATTTAAATTTGGCCATTTCCAATAGGGAAGATCAGTTCTTAAAAGATGAGTTTCTGGAATTGTCTGTGGCTTCATTTGATCCTCAGATTGGTATTTAACCTAATAAAATAAATATGGTAGCAGAGGTCTTGCGGATAATTGGCTCAAAAATACCTCCTTCGGTAACAAAGGATGCATAGTTTACATCTATCTGAAACAGGAATTCGAATGGTCTCTGTTCTGGGACGTTATTATTCATATTGCATATTGTTATCTATTACTGTGTTGAGTACCTCATTTCAATTTAGTTAGAGATGGGACATGCATTTATTTTCATCACGACCCTAAACTTATAACAATAATACTGAGATTTTCCAAAATAAACGCTTCTCATTGTTTTAAGAAAACTCAATTGACCTCGTCACGGGAACATTTTAACATTGAAACATCCCATCTCATCATAACACGCAGTACACGGCAGGGACTTTTTCATAAAAAAACTGCCCACGCATTTAAAAACTATATCCATTAAAGCCAATATTAAAAAAATTCAATCAGGTTCCTCCAGAATTACCGCGAAAAGGGGGCTCATACTACTTAAACCATGTCACACCCTAATAAATAATTTACATTTTATAACATACACCACTATTTGAGTGATTTGATACCCTAACATGCCAAGGCCTGTCAAGGCAATAATTTTTAGTTTTGGCGCCCATTTTGAATTAGTGCCCCCTGCCACGATATCGTTTTCCGTGTTTAAGTGACTCTCACACACTTTGGACACTATTTTCTCGTCATATCTTTCTACTTTGAACACTATTACGTGCTTAAAGTAACGGAATTATGCTTTTAATTTAAATAAGATACGGAGCCAGTAAGAAGAGCAGTTCTTTGGGGTAGAAATTCCAAATTTAATCTTATTAAAAGACAATTAAATATTAGACAATGTGCCCCATTCATTTATCCCATATTTGATATCTGTAGGTAAATTGTTGCATTCAAAATGCCTGTTTTGGGAAAAGGTCCATTTTAACATGGAATACTAGTACTAACTCCACTTCAATGTAAAAAAACTATCTTCGCAATTCAAATCTGCGCAAGGGCTTGTATATTCGCTCTCTTTTAGTCTTGTAGTTATTTTGGTGGCCATTTGAATAAGCAGCTCTCATTTATATCCTATTAAGCCACATGCATTTTGCCAGAATACTACCTCAAAAAATGTTGCAATGGTACTGTAGTTGTATACAAATGGTTGGACCATTTGTTGAACGCTACTTGATAATATGTAGCCAAAAGAACTTGACCCTTGGGGACTCTGGGTCAAAACTGAAAGCACATACTTTTCCGTTTAATTATACGGATACAAATAAATATCTTGTGTGCGTTGTATGTGCCTTGTATTTTCGGACCACTATGTAATTAGTGACACTAACAGATATATAGTTGTCCCGAAAATACAAACACATTTTATTGTATAAAAGCTAAATATCGTCTGCAAACAATTTAAATTTCCCGTAATGCAATTAATCTATGGCCATAATGGGAATAAAATGTAATATATAGCACTCTTGTAACAGTCCTATTCAAAGTTCTTACCAAAGGTTGGCTGCAGAGTATCAGGAAAACGAAACAATGGTCAACCAATTTGTACATAAAAACATTATCCATTGCCAAATTTTGGAATGTACTACAACAAAAAATCCTTCCTAGTTTAGCATTTTGCTAAGATGATATTCGCAGACAAAAAAGGCAGATTGTAGTACTATTCAGTACCATTTCAACCACATGAAGACAATACAGTTTTGTCTTTGAAATTGTCGTATAGAGCCAATGTCAAAACTGTTTGAAATGTTTTTGTACCTTTCTTTTCAAACCATCACCGGATCATTTTGGTCCCGTCGTCGGCTGAATACAAGACCAACGTAAGTGGCATTTTTGTCGAAATTGAAGTTTTTGGTTATTTGAAAAGAGGAAAAGGGAATTCGCGCATAATTTAACACTTAAGTGACCAGGGTGTTTCACTCCCGTTGGTTGCCCAAGGGGGGGGGGGGGTCCATGTGACCCCACACTAAGAAAACACTTTTTCCCGAGGGAATTTTTTTTTGCACGAATTTATACCACATGTGAGGATCATAAAACAACCCCACATCCAGCAATAAAAATGAGATTGTTATTTTGGCTGCAAATTAGGGGAAAACATTGTTTTCAAACACGGCGAAATTGGTCAAAAAAGGCGGAAAATTCAAATGAGCCTTGCGCCTTTTTACATCAAACATTAATTTGAAAATTTCTTTTATGTTGATACTATTCGAAGACCCAAATTACTTAATTTAACACAACCAGCAGTTTTAGGAACCTGTAATTTTTACGGTGTTGCAAAAATAACTTCATTTTCCCATCGAGTTTGTACAGTAACGGTGGCAACGTACATGATGAAATTGTTTGTTTTCAGAATACCGGGTTTAATTATTTTTAATGGTACTAATAATTGTTACTTACATGTAATGTTTGAACTTATATCAGCAAAAAAAAATGCTTTGGTTCTCAGTTTCTTATTCTTATTTTTAAAAATTTCTAAATGACTTCCCGAGTTTAGTGCCCGGGGGGTTGGGGGGGGGTTCCTGGGACCCCCAAATTTATCTCATTAATGGCTTGGCCGATTTAATTATTTTGGTATGAAAAGAAGCGCTTTAAAAGTCAGACAATTACAAAAAATTTCGGCTCAAAAGCCACGCGTAAGCGGCCAACGCGAAAACAATTTTGGGGGTCCTAGGAACCCCCCCCCCCTTGCACTTAAGTGTTAAACTATGTGTGAAGATATTTAAGCGATTTAAAAATGAATTATTAATAAAATAACGTCTGTGCACTGCGCCTTTCCGCTTAAGGAATACCAACGTAAGTGGCACCTACGTTTATCTTGCTTAACCCTCGTCTACCCAAGGGAGGGGGGGTAGCGTTGCGTGTTCACTTTTCGTGTTTGTGACTACCGAAGTACCCGACAAAACGTTCAATTTTCTCGCTAGGTTCTATAGGTTCAGCCCAATTACTATACATATTCAAAACAACAAAGTAACGGACCCTCGATCAAAAATCTCCATAAACCCCTCATTTTCCGGAGATATTTTGAGATTTATTCATTGCATGCATTCGTTACGCGGACTGATAACTTTTTTAATCTCTCTCGAGTTTATTTAGATAATATCTTTCGCAGTCTGTGACACAACATATACTTTCCGACCGCCGTACCCGTCTGCTTGCCTCTCGGGATCGACAGGGTTCCCTGGTCGTCTTGTGCTAGCATGTTTCTATGTGGGCTAATCTATCATTGGCAACGAGTCATAACTACCAGAATTTCTCCTAGGAGAAATTCAATTTCTCCTGGAGAAATAAATTTCACCTAGAGAATTCCAGCAATGACAGCGCTCCTTATAGATCTAATTCTAAAAGATTAAATCTGATTGGATAAATCTCCCAGAAGAAATTTAATTTTCTCTAGGAGAAATTGAGTTTCTCCTTGCAGAAATTAATTTCCCTTCCTAGGAGAAATTGAAGTCCTAGGTTAAATTTAATTTTATCTAGAGAAAGTGCAATTTCTCCTAGGAGAAATTAAGTTCGGGCCGCCCGGTCATATTTTTTTTAATTTTATCCATGAAGAAATTAATCAATTTTCTCGCTAGGAGAAATTCAGCCAAACGGAGCACTCTCATTGGCTGAATTTCACCTATGATAAATGAATTTCGCTATACGAAATTACGAATTTCACTATGAGACTTAGCCAAAGCAGTGACTCTTATGCTAAAATTTCTCCTAGGAGAATTTAATTTCTCCTAGATAAATTCCAGCCAATGAGATCCGCTCCTTTTTTGACCTGAATTTCTCTAGAGAAATTCGCCAAGGAAGTCGCTCCTTTTGGCTGAATTTCTCCAAGGAGAAAATTCAGCCAAGAGATCGCTCCTTTTTGCGGAATTTGGTATGACTGTATGCACGGCTGTGCATTGTGCCGCGGTGAAATTGGTCTTCAGAAGAGGAGATTTTCACTATCTTAAAATCGTGGAAGTGGATGCAACACATCGGACATTTCTTAATAGAGTTCGAACAACTTTAACCATTGTTGCAATGACTGTATTGCTGGCTGGAAACGAGACAATGGCTGGTATTCAAAGGTAAGGGGCAAAGAATATCAGCATGTATCTGTCCATCACCATAGCTTGCAATGCTTGGGTTCCATTATTCTGTCGTCGCGGTGGATTGTTGAAATTTGGTCACACACACTCCCCGCTCCCTGCAACTGGAGTGAAACTTATGGTCATCTCTGGAGTGCTGGAAGCTTTCTCGGATTTAACGGTCCATGGCCCGATCGCAGAATAGCCTCGTCCCCAGAAGCCCCAGAAGTTTACCCGGAAGTGGTCAACATTTTGGTATCAGAAGAAGCTACTATTTTTCTCATTTACCCTGTGAAATCGTAGAGCCAAAGGGTTTTTGGTTAGGAAGTTATGAGCGAAAATGTGCCCCATTTTGGTCGACCAATATTAATTTTACACAGTAATCCTATGGGCTTACAAAATCCACGTTTTCGCTCTCGCAAGCCAAAACGGGATTGAAGATCTGCGCGAACTTTACAGATTTGGGGATTTGGAGTGAAAAGAAAGCACTCTATCAGATGAAAACTTCATATCCTTAATCGGCCCATCCCCCTTTATAAATTCTTGATCTAATCTCAAGATATTGTTTGAGAATACCGCAGGATATAATTGTTGATAAAAAAGTCATTTCAGAATTTTGCTGGAAAATGCATCTTGTTGAGTTCATCATTCAAGCCTCATGCCAGCAGTAACTTGGAAGATCCTGTAATTGGCCAATCAGACGGCAGAATTCCAATTTGGGACATCACGCTGACCGACAGAATAGGCTGATGAGTAATAGATTGTTTGAACTAATTTCGAACAATCTGCTGTGTGTACATGTGCGTGAAGGTCACACCTGCTGTGGACAGCGCGAACCAATATTAAAATCTAGGGCCCTTGGCCCGGAAGGTATATTAAATATTGACTGGACTTTTTGTTTGCCCTCCAGATCATCTAAGTGTGAGGAGAATACAATGCATGCACCTGGTTTCACTCTGAACATTTCAGCTTTTCTACAGGTGATTCCGTTGTTTTTCTGCAGCTTGGGTTGGTTCTTGGAGCAGGTCTGGCCAGAAACCTTTGACCTGCCGTGCAAGCGCCCTATACATGTGATACGCCTGTGTACGGTCGCAACGCCATTCTGCGTACGCTTTAGTTTCAAACAATTATCATGGCGACTATAGTAGACACTTATGTAACTCAGCTAGTCCCAGTAGTTTGTAATGTTGTCACTAGGAGATGCCTATTGTGTAACCCGGGGTAAAAGGAGATGGTCCGGCAGGAACTATATTCATACCCAACTGTCCCCTGCTTTTGAATTTGATAGATACTGGGACAGTGGGCTAACATCCTCGTCACCTTGCACATGATGGCCAAATTTGGTTCGACGTTACCACTTTTATTTTAGCAGCCTGGCATGTCCCTGATGATCATGACTAGATGTCTTAACTTTTTGGCTGCTGTTATCATAGACAATCTAGTCATGAAACGTTTGGAATATCGTGAAAGTGCCATTTAACCCAAGATACACAGACAGCTTCTGCTCTAACTTTACGCTGTCAAAATTGCTTAAATTTAATTATTATAAAAACGTTCATATTGTAGTCATTCTTGAGAGTCTTTCTGCATCATGTGATAACCATTTTTCCAGATTTAAAATTCACATTATAAATTTCAGGTGAAACTTCCCCTTGTTGTGTCTACATTGGGACCCCGATCGGATCTGTGGTTTGAGTAATATCATCGTCAACCACAGACGAAAGTTAAATTGGGTGCTCTTCACCGTGGTTTACTTTTTCCTTATTTACAAAATATATCGTGCTCTAAAAACCCTTTCAAATGTAGTTATTCGTTTTATGCCCAAATGCATGGTTAACATGTTCATTAAACTAATTACACTACCACTGGACTCAAATCTCCATAAACAGCAAAATTTTCACGCAGTTTTCACCTCGTTGGTGCACCTGGCAATGTTGATATAAATTCACATGTATAAATAATCAATGACGTAAGGTCATGTCAAACTCCTTTTTTTTACACAAGGGGACAATCCAGTTTTTGTGATTGCACATATCCCGAAATTCACCGTGTTCGGTTACCAACATATACGGATACACTTCTCACAATTCCAGTTTGGACCATGATTTTCCAAGGTGTACGGATACTCGCGCAGACCATTGATCGAGCCTCGGTAAATCAATGGCTATACCAAATGGCTGCTTCAACAAACTCTACGCAGAATAAAAAAAATAAAAAAAATAAAAAAAATAAAAAAAATAAAAGTTTTTAATTGAAAATTAAATAAAATATGAATGGCGTATTACCATTTACCAATTTCATGTGCCTTTTATGATGTTAACACTTCCATATTTCACCAATTTATTGAAGTTTAACACGCGCAATGATTTCCAAAAGCACTGACTGTTAAAATGCCCTCGGGTCATTTTGTTTAAAGCGTGTTATCAACACCCTGAGTATTCTTGAGTTAAACGATCCAGTTTACTTTCTTTTTTTCAAATCGACCTTTCAAATTTTTTGAAATCTTAGTGACGTTGTTTGAAAGTTAACAATTGTGCTTTTATCGTGATTTGTAATACTGACACTACTTTGAAGAAGGGAAACAAGTCCATCAACCAGGTAAAATCGTAATGTAATTTTGGTGTAACACGGGTGAAGACAACCCAATTTACCTTTCGTTCTTGGGTTTGATGATTATATTACTCAACCACAGATTCGATCTGTGTATACATTGGGCTGCCAATTTGGCAGCCTGTGTACATGTTTCTTAAACTTTTTGGGACAAATTGTAGCATCGGTTACCAAATTGGAAAGACAATTATTCTAGACAGACTCTAGAGCTGCTACGATGTTTAAAAGAAAATGATTTTTCTTTTTATTTAGAAATATTACATCTCAAACATCTCAACCTTAAATAGCATTGGAACTCCCAGAACAGTTGTAACTTACATGGCACAAAGATTATGTCCAAATTTAAAAGATGATGCCAATAAGTTACAATTATTGGAACTAACTCTGGCACACAAGTGATGTAGACAGTACAGAGCACTATAACAATGCATAGTCTAGCTCTCCTGTGTGACATGCTTGATGATATACTCCCATCGAATATGTGAGTCTGTCTATCCACAGACCACAAAGGACACTAACTGGATTTGTTTCAGGGTAGTTTAAATGTTTTACAAACAACAACGCTCAGCCATATGTCTGCCATGGCTTATATGCAATAAGAGTACTTGTATGTGCACTCTTGCACACCAGGACCATTTTGTACTGCAGACTTGATTAAACAACATGATTGACTCCCATTCAAAGTTAATCCCAATATTGATTGGGGTAAGAAAAAGCTCCTTGACATCTTCCTTGTTCTCATGTCACAATAACACAGGAACTTCTAAAACTGTTGCACCATTCCAATGTCTCTTTGATTTTTCATGATATATAGCATTCAAAAATGTTAAAAGGATTCATTTGGATTCATTTGTATATGTCTTATGTGATTCTTGGTAAGTTGGACTCATATTTATTGTATTTAGGACGACGGAGGCTGTACAATGACATCTGGTGTCCACACTGGTAATGGAGAGATGTGTGCAGCGGTTTTCAATACACCTTCCTCTGTGTAGTGGGTTTATATCCCACTATAGATTCGATCTGTGTACGATGATACCAAATTTACAATCAGCTGATGTCAGACCTAACATATTGCCATTGAGAAAATTGAGAACTGCACGGACACTAATTTACTTCACGCTTTTTCACATCCCCAAGCTAAGCAATTTTCTCTAAGTATGTGAAGTAGCTGTAAATACATGCATTTCAAAATAAAGACTAGGTGTTTTTATTTGATTAACATCTAAAATGGTCATCCTGTTAACGAGACACTGGCACATTTGGAAATAGTGCCGCCCTCAAGTTGTTCAAATCAATTTAGGTTTTTCGTTTTTCGCCTCTTTCCTTCAAAAGTTAGTCCGATTTAAACCAGATTGGGGGTTAAGGTGCAACAGTGGTTCCTTCATATGTTAGGAGGTCATAGGTCACATACCAAGGTCAAGGTCTCGGAGGGAGGATTATACACTTGAGGTTAGGTAAAATTTGGTTAGGTAAAATGGGCTATTCCATGTCAACACTCCAGATGTGCACCGCAGCATTCTGGATTTTTTTTCTTTTTTGGTATGATGATAGATATTGATGGGAAATGAAAATCCTGAAATTTTGAGGTTCATACCGCTTTCGTTTTCCCGCAGGAGGCATTCAGATTTAGGGGGGTCACGCATCAAAATGCTGTGCGATGCAAAAAGACATTTGAGAGGGCCAAACTTGTAATGGAACCCTCCCTAACTTTGAAAATCACTATCTGGAGGAAATTTTTTTTTGGGTGTAGAAATGCAAATCTGGCATCAAAAATCTTTTCAAACATAAAGATGTTGTTTTAAATTTTTCAAAAATGCCCCCCAAAATAATTTTCTCTTACCTTCTCTTCTTCTCTTTTTTTATTACTTTTCATCTGGGACCAAGTTTGGGGGGTCAGAACTCGTAACAAAAATATTTTTAAATCGATTTTCTTGTTAATCTAAGTCACACTGCAGTACTTTCTACCTACAATTATAAGTACATTAGGTAAGTATAAGTGAGTTACAGCCTATTGAAAATCCTAATTTTGCATTTTGACATATATTGGCCCCCCTGAAAATCAATGTTTGACATATTACATCACCCCTCTACTTCAGATATGTTGAAGATACCATCTCAAAGCACTATTCTTGAAAGAATCAGCTTGTGTTTTGATGTCTTCATCGTTTTTCAGCACAAGACACTTTTGCTGATATCCCCATAGAATGCATATGGGTGATACATGTCATACACCGGCATGTACAATGACCCCTGGGTGCCAGTATACCTTTGTGTGTAAGTTTAATGTGTGTATTTTGTTGTGAAAAAATACGACACCAAGCAGTTCTTTCAAGGAGGGTTGTTTAATGATATATCTTCAACATATCTGAAATAGAGGGGTGGTGTCGAATGTCAACATTGGTTTTTCAGGGGGGTCAAAATGTGTCAAAAAAGTAACAATTTGCCATTTTTTTTTTTTTTTAATTTATAACTTTTCTAATGTGTTTATATTGTATTGGTTTAAAGTTCTACTATGTACATCTGATTGACCAAAAGATGGACCTAAAATTTTGTTAATTTTGGAGTTAGGACCCCCCAGACTTGGCCCCGATGAACAAAGACGCATATTTAGGCCTCATTACTCTAAAAGTAACATGCTATGAATTCCTGATCCAGATTTGATTCTACACCAAATATTACCCATAGATAGTGATTTCAAAGTTGTGGAGGGCTCCACTACTAATCTGTGACCCTCTCAAAGTCTTTCACATTGGGTGGCACTTTTGAGGGTGACCCCCACTAAATTTCCAATTGCTTTAGCGGGAAAACGAATGGACTATGACGCTCAAAATTTCAGGAGTTTCATATCTCATCAATGTCCTACTCACCACCCTTAGAGCGAAAAAATCCCGACGTGCGCTGTGCACATCTCGAATGTTGACATGGAATGGGCCTAAATTCATTGGGGTCTCATTGAAACGTGAAGACTGATTGAAACCACACGT
>JAMKCH010033210.1:0-15832 GCA_023653785.1 Ophioderma brevispina
TCCAAAACTAAACGGTGCATCTGCAACCTCTGAAAAGAAAGAAAAACATAAGTGTGTATTTTGTCGTTACCAATATAAGGTGATGAAATACGCGTGTGTGATAACCCCCGAACACTTAACACGTGTATGTTATTGTAAACAAAGGTGCCAAATTACGCAAAGCGAATAGCAACAGTATAGTCGTAGGGAGTTAAAGACACTATCAGTGAAGTTCAAATTCGCAGGAATACCTTAAAAGTGAAGGATAAGTCTGTAGAATGTCCATAAGTTGCTTTTTTCTAACTGAAAAATTGACAGAAAAGGAAGAAAACGGCAGTGTTCAAAGATATGAATCTCCATTCAATTACGTGTTGTAATAAGTGTCCGTACGGAGAGTAGTGACCAAAATATCCAATTTAGTCCTTTATTAAGTTGCTTGTGTGCAGGACATGTTAGGATACCTCTACTTCTTACAGACATGCAAAAAAATGATTTTTGATATATTTTTTGGATTTTCTGATCTAGCTAATCACTGATATTGCATTTAATGTCTTATTTGAAGATAGATGGGCTTATATTACTAGTATGGCGATTGTAGTGCAGGTGCAACTCGTATTGGGTTATTAACTTATTCCAGAAAATAAGCGAATCCCCATATAAAAAGGTCCAGATTTCCAGGGTGTTTATATTACTGTTATTCAATTGTGCCCATTTTTGTTTTTCAATGAAAAATGTCCTCAAGCTAAAAGTCATGTTACATATTTGATAATTATCACAGTAAAACAAGTATTTTGACAAAGGAGTAGGTGATTTTCTGGGTTATCAAGTACCATTACAAAAACAGCATTTGCATTACCGTTCGGACAGGTAATCCATTAAGTACAAGGTTTTCTGTCTCTTAATTGCCTCAAGGATGATGTGGTCTGTTGAGGTATAGGCCACACAACATGCACAACAAGTGCTGTATGTTTAAAGGGACAGTATAGTATGTTTTGCGATAGGGAGCCCTCAAACGGTCAAAACGGAGGTTTTCGCAAGTTTGTATTGCTGTTATATACATGTGTTAACTTGCACCTGAAATTAATCAGCCTAAAACTGTTTCATTGAGGAAAAATCATGAAATTTTGTAACAAAACCACTCGGAGTAGTTTTATTCCAATGGCTTAGATTGGTCCATGACCTTCTTATTTATTATTGCCTAATGATTTTCTGTTCCAGTGGTGTGTAAATTTAGCTATTAAAATGAAGATATTTTCACTAAAATGATGAAAAAAAGCTAGAAATGACCAACTGACCTGACGATTAGAAACTTGGGCTCTTTTAGGTGGCTGTTATAATATTCCTTGGTGTAAAACTCAATGCAAGTCCAAATCTACCCATTTCAGCTATTTTAAGGATTTTGTGTGTTTTCTTAGAAATGTGCCCGTGTCCCTTTAAAAAACTACGGTCATCCCATGAGACACCACTACATAAGGAAATAATAACGAGGTTAATACAATACATAGAGGTTATAACTTCTAAGGTGAGATTTAAATTTAAGATAATTTACAAACAATGTAAGTCTTTCAAACTAGGTTCGAACAAATTATCCAAAAGCAGTGTTTTGAAAAGGGTAACGATTCGCAATGTGTTGTTGAAAATATTTCAGGGAATGCGCGATATGATTTCGATAGTACCTCACTAAGAAATTTCAATGAAGTGTAGACCTCATGAACGTTTTAGGTCGTCCATTCACTGTGAGGGGGTAAGAGGATTTATTTATTTCGCCATCCATGCAACTATGTACAAGAGATTAGCGCAAATAAAGCGAATTATGAGTTCCTTGACATCCTCTCCTAAAGAATCTATTTTAAATTCCTTATCTAGTGTGATAAGTATTTTTGGAAATAATTAATTAAAAAAACAAACATCTAAGTTAATTGAACAGACAGTAGGTTGATTTTGGTAAGCTTTTAATGTATTATTTTGGACAATTTTCACAGTATATTATTAGCAATTTGTTTTGTGTCAAATCATAAAATTATTAGACTACAAGGCTGACAGGAGGGAATGTGTTAGTTTAAATCAACTTGCATGCACCCGTAATCCGCATTACCACCATACAATAATAATAATAGCAGAGTTTATATAGCGCCTTATGCTATTGGCCTCTAAGCACTTTCACAAATGGTCGCTGATCACTGTGGCCCAACCATACCATAAACCATTCAGCATCATTTCAAGGGATGCAGCAGATCGGGATCAGCGCTTTCCCTTATCAGCAAACATACATCGAGATAACCATCGCAGCCGGGACCAGCTTTCCAAATATCGCATGGGTAAATCGGGACAACAAACGGTTAATTTCTTGTCCAGGGAAATTACAAGATAGCTGAATCTCACAGGGCTCGAACGCACGCCTATACGCATGGATGAGCATACACTGGAGTCGAGCGCTTACCTGATTGAGCTATCTTGTCCGCTCTGCACCCTTAATCCACCATGCAGCCTATTCGTACTCTTAATCCACCTTGCAATCCTGCATTCACATGACCAACCTATAAGCACCCTTAATCCACACTACGGCTACCGTACAATCACCCTTTATCCACATGGCCACCAGATATGTACCCTTAAGCTACCGCCCATCATACACGCACCCTTGATCGATTTAAAACTAGCAGCATTTTGAAGAGCTTTAGGAACAAAGAAAGATATATTGAAAATTCAGAATTAATCGTCAATATTTTGCATTTTACGTATTAAACCATTGATTTGCAAAACGTTAAATTGTCCGCATCACATATAATAACGACGTATTTGTCGAAAATCTAATCTGCGCATGCCCATAGCGTCGTATGTGCATTTTGAAGTATTCGCCGTTTCACATAGTGACGTACTTGTGCAACGTATTTTTCAGTTCATGGTAGAATTGCTATTTTGTCGTTTTCACATAATGACATATTTTATTTACCATCATTTTTTCGGATATCTAAATAAATTGGAAGTTGATTAGTTAAATATATTTGAGATTAACTTATTCTGGCGATTTTCCATTAGGTTTTAGTTGAAATATAATTATGTTTTAATTAACAGTATGGAGCAAATTGCAATCGCAAAATCTTCAAAGCTGGCTTTCTCGAAATGCGTACTTTGCAAATACAGCCTGTCTAAAAAAATGGTACAATCAGAAAAAAAATGGTTAAATATGAAATTTCAAAATAGATAATTCTTACTTGGCATAATATTAAAGAACAAAGACCAGGCTTTCCAATGGTGTTTGTTTCATCTTATTTGCTTTTGTCAATCCAGAGATATAATCAATTTAGTGCGATATACCAAAATCGATTTTAATAAATGACAGGTAGTTATAAAGCGCTCTTACACAATCGGTATCCAGCCGTTACTGTTTACAATTAATATTATTATTCGCTGGCCGTTAGGGAAATTCCACAATCAGTTCGCTCATCTAGGAGGGCTGACCTCTAGAACTGCCTTACAAGCGCACAGCCTATCAGCACTTAGATTGTAATATCCCCATGATAGCTCCCCAATTTTCGCTTGGGTTGACGAGAAAGTGGGTAGGTAAGTGCCTTGCCCAAGTTGACAACAACACATTGGCAGCAGCGGGGGGCTCGAAACACACATACCTTTGGACCTTGAGTCGGCAGTCATATCCACTGGACCACATGTGCCCTGATTTGCTGCCACTTTTATGCAAGGGCAAAGTTGTTTCGCCCAGTTATGCCATGCTGTTTTGAAGCTACAAAAGATTGCACTTGACAAAAGAAACAAAACACAGATTAAAGTAAACAAAAGAAGGCGAGTTTTATCGGCACAAGTTTTAATAGTCAAACAAATCAGTCTCCAATTTTAAAGATCTTGCTTTCATAAATGAATTAAACAATACAATATTATGGCACCGTGACTGAAGGAGTTTTTTAATTGTTACAAATTGGTGTCAACGGCCAGAAGGAATATAATTGCAACCAAAATAAACACTCCAAATCCAAAGAAATGGTTTAAAAAAATTGCACTATCTTTGTGTATTCACTAATTGTTGAAGTGAATAAAAATTTGAATTTGGAAGCAAAGTATCAAAGTGTTGGTAGGAATTTGCGTTTTATGATACTGCAAGACCATAAAACTCTCTCCTCCAGGTTGCTGTACGCTCATGGTTCTCTTCTAACAAAGAGCAGTATGTCGAATGTTATTCACTTTATCTTAAAGCCAGAACTTACTAATCATAACTTCCACCATTACGTAAATGTTTTCGTATATTTCAGAGCTTCTTATGAAGGTAATCCCTTTTTAAAGAATTTCATATCTGTTCAAGTGTGAATAACTTATGTTTAACTAATTTTTCCAACGTTTTCACTCAACCAGAAAGTGGCACAAACTCGATTTTTGTGTTCCTCGCGATTGAAACAAGCAAATGAGATGAAACAAAAAATCCTGGAAAGTCTGGTCTTTTCTCTTTAATGTGATGTACAAAACGACTTACTTATGTTGAGATATAATATTGAAAAAAATCGGTTTTTGATTGTACCATTTGTTTTTAGACTAGCGGGGGACTGTAGTGTAAGAGTGTGCGCTTCCGGATAAAATTGTGAATTTTTGCACACAAGTACTTTAGGCATTGATAATCCATAAAATTGATGGAAGCACTTGCCAACCCCCCTTAATGGCCCCCAGCTTGGGTTTCAAGGTTATACAGGGGTCAAAAAAATTAAAATGTTCTGAATGTGTTAAAAAGCACACCATGGTGTTTGTCTGGTCACAAGGATTCCATAAAGGTATAGTTTACACTATCTATGGCTTATAGTTCCGGAGTTATGGGGTAAAAACTGTAAAAATGGTGAAAAATTCAATTTTGGTTTGTACATGGGTCAAAAGTTAAAAGTTGCTTTGATTCAGTTAATATGTGGTGCAACTTGTTTCCCTAGCTTAAAGGATTGAAATAAGGAATAGTTTGCCTTATCTTTTATGCTCAGTTTTCACGTTATCCAACAAAATAGGTCACAGGTCAATAGAATCCAATAGCTGCCAATAGCTGTCGACTTTATTCGCCATTTTGTTAATAACCAGACACGTAAGATAGTCAAAACTATTCCTATATTTCATTCTATGAGCTATACCAACAATTTGAACCACATTTTACAAAAATTGGAGCAACTTTTAATTTTTGACCCCTGTACAAACCAAAATTGCCTTTTTTACCATTTTTACAGTTTTTACCCCATAATTCCTAAACTATAAGTCACAGGTAGTATAAACCATACCTTTTTGGAATCCTTGTAACCAGACAGACATAATGGTGTGCTTTTCAACACAATCGGAACATTTTTAAAAATTTACCCCTGTGTAACCTTGAAATCCAAGCTGGGGGCCATGAAAGGGTTGTGGCAAGTGCTTCCATCAATTTTTTTGATTATCAATGTATAAAGTACTTGTGTACCAAAATTCACAATTTTATCCGGATTTGCACACTCACATAAGATCTGTTCACTACAGTCCCCTACTAGACAGGCTGTACGTCAGTATGTGACGCGGCCGACGATATATCTCCTGTATAGATTTGATCCAACGCCATTTTAACTCTAATAGCTAAATCTAAGATATATCTGCCGGCCCCGCCCCGGCATAGCGCCATCTCTGGTCAGATCAGGTCAGCTGATAATCGTGAAAAGATATTATGTTTTAAAGTATGCTCGTAATCTGATTGGATGATCGCTAGATTATGATACTTGCAAGAGAATTCAAACGTCAGTTTGATTTGGAAATTCATTGAGATCACATTATCAAGGGAGCTATAATTTGAATGATTTGTGTTTAATTAATTATAACTCTGAACTGGAATCAACCATTACTTTTGCTTATGGCGAAATTCATGCATTAAATGATGAGCAGAACTATATACTATGTATGAACTGAGTCTCTACCAAGTCTCCTACTATTTGACCGCTCGGATTCAATTCCCCTTACAACACAAGCAATAACCTTTGTAGCCAGACATCCAGTGATGCTCCTGAGCGATTTTGGTCGCAATAGGATACGACGTGTAAGATCCTTAACATGTTGTGAAAAGAAGAAGAAGACGAAACGACAACTGACAAAGCCCGCGTAACTTCGACGAGGCATTGGAAAGATTGTCACAATCATTGTAGGAGAGCATGCCAACCTATGATGAATATCGATAATTCATATTTGGAAATGAGCATGTTAGTGATATAGACATTCCTTATTATTGTCGATAAAAGTTAATCAATATTAAGCCACATTTTCCTTGAAGGGGCCCCCAATTTGTTGTCAAAAATTTGAGATTTTTAACGGTTGCATTGTTAAAAACTGGCTAGTAAACTATAGCCTGTGAATTGTTATAGTAGGGCTCGAAATGTTTATGTGTCAGCAACAAAACGAAGGAATTTTACTAGAATAATATTATCGGGGATCCCGATATAATTCACGGCTGCTGGAAAACGGCCTTCCAATGTCAAATAGCCGTAAATAGCGCCATGTCACGTGTCTACGCTCATCCATTAGTTGTTTTAATAGTTCGGTCAAGTCAGTATTGGTTATTTTCCTCGAGGTGGCACTATTTCATCACCGCATGTACTGACATAACGTAAGCATTCCATGCTCTACCGTTAAGAGTGCGATCTGGGATCCCAATTTCTAATTACAAATCGCTTATTTTTGTGATCAATACGCATTTTTTAGCTATCTCTCTCGCAGGTAATTTTCCTAGACATTACCAACGTACTGTGGCAAAAATATCAATTTTGAAAATTGGGGGGCGCTCTTCAAAAAATGTGCCAATATTGCTTTAACTCACTTGTAGTCCAGTAGTCTATGAAAAAGAATTGGCATTCTTGAGGCATGTTTCTTCTTTCACACATTTAAAACGTCCCCCAGAGGACATACAACAACATCACAACACCAACGTACAAGCTACAAATAACTACAATGACAAATTTTCAACCTAAACGATGACAAAATTATTTTAGTTAGCGATCACTAAAAACTCTCAACAGCGTGAAAATCCCAGCACGAAATGCTCTAATAGTCGGTACGGCGGCCATGAGTTTGGGCAAATCGATGTAAAGTTGATTTGCGGCTGTTACAATGCTCTTAAAAACGTCGTTGTAACTCTCTGTCGGGATATATGCGGAGTAAATTGCCTCAAATGTTATCTTTCCAAAAGCCATTTACTTTGAGAAAACATTCCATTCTACCATTGCTATCATTGAACGCGACTTTCTTTATATATAACTAGTGCATTTTTTCAGACCTTTTAAAAAAAATTTAATTGGCATTTTTTTTCAGATGCTATGCAAGAAATAGAACGGTCACCCAATATTTTTTTCATCATTAGGGCAGCCAGGGTTGGTTGTGTATAAAATTTGCTTACGATTCTGACAATGAAAGCAAAGATGAACATCATTGAATTAATGACACCAGTACGTAAACTGGTGGAAAGTATAGCCTATAAAAGTCTATCATGCTTGACTGTGGTAGTTGATTTCTTCCAGAGTTTAGACTGTAATTTCGCCTCGCAAGTTACACTGATTTTTCTCCAGAAGCTACTAACATTGCTAATTCAACTGGCCCAAAAAACTTTAATGAGGACGGTACGTACGCGAAATCTACTACTTAGTATAACAAACAACGATTTATCTTGATTTAAGACATAACAAAATTCCTTCACCTTTAAAATGATATTTGTAAAGATAACCCTGGTCTTCCAAAGCCTTTTTTGTAACACGGTTACCAAGGGGGGGGGGGGGGTGGTTTCCACCCCACTCGATTTTTTTTATAAACACCCGATGATTATATTTTGATACCCAGTGGATAGCTATGGGTCCTCCTCTTTCCATGAGACCAAATTAAGTACCAACTTCCCTAGTATGGCTTTATAATGACGTCTCAAGGTTCCGCGAGTCGGCAAAAATTGCATTTTCCATAGAAATAGAGCGAAAAATCCAATTTTGCGCTAAAAAAACGTAGGAATATGGATTTTCATCGGTTTTGCAGCCTCTAAATATGGCAATTGGCTAGGTTTACATAGAAAAGAGGTTTAGAGCCATTACTGTGGATAATATTTTCAAAAATCCACAATAAAAATATCTTTGGGTGTGCAACCCACCCCCCCCCCCCTTACCCTCGGCTTTGAGGCATACCCTAACCACGGTGAGGTGCTACCTTCACTTTTTTTGCTGAAATGACCGGACAGGATGAGAGAACGATTACCTAGACGTTGTTACGATTTTTTTAGCGTTTAGCGCACCGGAGCGAAGTTCAGTCGGGGGGGTGGTAACCACCCCCCTTGCAGTGGCGTAGCTAGGCATGTTTGGGGCCCGTGGACAAAACACCAACGGGGCCCTCGATAGCACGACCAATTCAGTTTGCTTCTTCAAAGCAGTGGCGAATTTTGTAGGGTCCTTCATCATTTTCACTTTTATTTTAAGCGTTTTCATTTTTATTGACCATAGGCCACCCGGCTTATAATGCAAGCGGCTACGCAAAAGACACCATGATAAAAGTATAGGCAGGTGCAAGACGATCGTGCTACCCCTAGCTATGCTTGAATTCTTGGATCAAATTTCAACAGTCATTAGTATATGTGCACATTCAGCATCGCACCCCCACTTACAACACGCAACCACAAAAACACAAAAGACTGAGCACAAAAGTTTAGTAAGGTAACAATTGGAATCACTGCAACTTAACAAAGATTGTTGCTTAAAATGTTTTATGCCCAGACAAGAGTGTTGGTAAAAAAATGAAAGACCTATACCTCTTAATTATTTTTATAACATATTTTGCGTTCTCATCGAGATTTGCCCCTATAACCGTAACTTTTTATAATCCTATGTAAATTTTAGTCAAAATTAAAGCTGTTCGAACGGAACCTTGGACCAACAAATATCATTCACCGGCCCGTTTAAGACAAACATATTAAACTCATAATACATCTCGAATGCAATGTAATGAATCCAAGAGCTTACATATCCCTTGAGAGGCCCGCCTCCAACTCTTGATAATTTTCAAATTTATGAATACGTGTTCGAGATGACTAGACTCTCTCTCTCTCTCTCTCTTCCTCCAATCTAGGGCCCAATTCCCCTTTTCCGTTCTGCAGAAATCTAGTGTTAGACTTTTAAAGAGACATTTCCAATCGGTATAAACCCCTTTCCCAGATACACCCCATTTTGGGTTCATCTTCATGTAACTGGCATGGATTAGCCTATAATATCATAGATCAAAGGATTATCAGGGATTGAACCCATTTTGGGGTCATCGTTCATTAGACTGCTGACTTAGCCTATAAGGGATCAAAGGATTACAAGGATTGAACAACTTTATTCCTAAGAATCCTTTACTCCTAGTCTAACTCATGAATACCTTAAACCTCGGACAGGATTACTCCCATTTTGGTATTTTGAAGATTATAATAATTTTTCTCATTTCACCCTTTGAAATCTTAGGCTAAAGATGTTTGGTGTGGATGTTATAAGCGGAAATGTGCCTCATTTCGGTCGAAAACCAATATAAATTTTTACCCAAGCTCTTTGGTAATTACAAAATCACGTTTTTAGCTCTCACATCAAAATGGAACTGAAATATCGGCGTAAACTTTACAGATGGGGAATTTTGTGTAGTGAAGGTCTTCTATCAAGATGAAAACTTTATATATTTAAACGGGTCTCCCCCTTTAATGGTATAGCAATTCAGGCTGGATGTTGCCATTATTCAAATCGGAAGGAGTTGCTCCAAAATTTAAGAGAAAACACAAAGTCATCTTGGGCCCATAACCCCGTGTCAATGAATCCACTAAACGAAAGTATGCTTTATTCTTCAAGGGCCCCTCCATGCCTTTTTTTTTCCAAAGTCTCGTTTTCTCTAGAACTTTCGGGCCTTAATTTCTCATTATTCTAGAAAAACTAATGCTAAAACATAATGAGTATATGCAGGTCAGAATTTGTCATTGGGTCAATATAGGCCCAGAAGGGATCCACAATTTAATTACACTGAATAACAACCACTGCGATCGCATATGTAAGGGCCACTGAATCCAGTGGTATTATGATTTGGTTACTAGGGGGCCCGGAAAATGGCCATGTATGTTTTACATTGACATTAAGATAGGGCCGCTCGCTTATCGGTATCAGGCAGGTTAGAAGGGCCCCGGAACTAATAATACAGCGTGATAGCCTTAGCCTGTTTTGAAATTTGCCAATCTTATCATTTTTTTTCCTCCCCCCTCCCTCCTTTCCTTTCTTTTTTTCTTTTTTTCTTTCTTTTTCTTTCTCTTTTCTCCCTCCTTCTCTCCTTTTTTCTAAATCTCGTGGGGGCCCTAACCTCTCGGGGCCGTTGACTTTGTCCACCCTGTCCCCTATGGTAGCTACGCCTCCCCTTGGTAATACGAGGTTTATTGGACACACACACAGTCAGACCTATCCCCGTTTACCTGTGTCTGTTGAAGTTCATTGCCGCAGACGGATCACAATTTTGTATACATACAGTGCGTCCAAAGGTGTCCACGACGGCATTTACGACGCCAATGATAATTGGATCTTATTTGGCCTCAAGGATGACAGCTTTACAGACTGTAACCCTTGTCGTTAGTCTATTGATCACGCAAGTTTTTCTTTCATACTTTGCCTCCTGAGGCCCCAACATTTTGATTCAAAAGAATTCATTTCTCGTCAGTGCACGCGAACATGTCAGCATTTTAATGACAAGAACTTAAATTACATCTTAAAGTGGTCATATCTTTTGCTGGGCTATCCTCAATGCCAACTATGTGCTGACGAATGTTCACTCTCAGCCTATTGTCAACCGAATAACGAAATACAGTCTAGTCTATTATTTACACATGACCTTCTAGTATTTCTGTAGTAGGATAGATATAAAACTAAAAAAATATAAGACAACCGCAGTGAAAATACATTGCTACTTCAGGCCTTAGTACGTTGACAGAACGATTTTCCCACATCCTGAATCTTTCCTAATTCTGAGTGAAAAGGGAGAGTAAATCATTTTCACGTTTTGTCTTTGAGAACATTATTTGTTAGTTAATCTGCAAATATCGCAGGCTATTTTCATAACACTCTAGTGCCCGTCGATGTCCGGGTAGAATCGCCCGGTTGTTTCTTTTATCCTGCTAATCCCTTGAATCTACTAACCACTGAGACAAGTTGCCCTTGGGCTTGCTAACGATCAAGTGGACATTATCATGTTTAGTGCATCTTGATCACCCTGACCTAATACGTAAGGCACCTTATGTAGGGTCACATAGAACAGGGTCAACAACTCTTTTACCTTTACCTATTCTTTAACATGGGACAGGGACAGTCCACTATTTGCAGAAGGTTGGAGACGTGGAAAGTCTTAGGTGTTAGCCTCTTCCCGACGGATTTAGGAGAGCACCTATTGGTGCCTGTGTGTGATAAAACACTCGTCGCGTATTCGTCCTGCGTTCTACAGAGGATAAATGACATTGTGCTCTTTAGATCTGAAAGTGACGTTGAGCTCTTTAGATCTTGAAATGACGTTGCGCTCTTCATATCTGAAGGTGCGCTCGTCAGATCTTGAACCCGGACGTGCACTTTTCAGATATTAAAGCGATGCTGCGCTCGCATATCTGGAAACGACATTGCGCTCTGCAGACTTGAAGCGTCGATGTCACACAGTTGATCAGAATAGGCGTAGCGAGGAATACATGTTTGATGACACACTGTTGATAAAGTAATCCTAAGTTTAATGTTTTCTTATTACTGACAGCAAACATCTAATCGTTTACTTGTTTTCAATACCGATTCAGCAAACCAATGTTCGGAGTATGGAACCGGAAGTGGACGATATTGTTAGCTAACGTGGCGTGTACAGGTTCAGAAAATTCTTACAGACTGTAGGAGTTTGGGGATGGTAATAATATAGGGGCAGGTACTGCACCACTCTACAATGCAGGAATTGTTTTGTAGCAAAGCATCATCAATGGGTAAGTTACGGTGAAAACAATAGGTTCTTGTGGGGGTGTGTTCCCCCCTCTCTTAATCAATAGTTTTTTTACATTTAACCAAATTCTTAGTCCTTAAAAACAGAAATTTCAAATTTTGGAACCACAACTAGTGACTAATATTACCAAGATACTCTATCTAGAGACCAAATTTGAACAAAAACCCGTCAGTAGGTAAGGGTCACGCATGTGTACTAGAACACATGTTACACTGGGCATGCTGGGGAACAAATGCTTGATACAAAGGATAACATGAAAATGACCCCACCGGACAAATGTTCATGGAGATCTGAAAATCATGGTGTAAATTTTTTAGGAAAGTGTTCTTTGGTGTTTTATAAGGGGACAAAGTTTGTACAGCGGTAAACAATACAAGTTTTTACCTTGTTTTTAATATTACAATCTGTTCGGTTGCTCATAGGGAGCGGTCATTATTTATGGCCAGGGGGACTGGAGGATTTCAACTTTTTTCGAGCCAAATTTTCAGTCCGTTCCCCCCTCGCTTCCGTCAAAAAATTCACCTGCTGATTTCCCATTTAAAAGTTCATGTCCCTCTCTCCTCGGTTGATGAAAAATTCACGTTCCCCCCCCCCCCCCCCCCCCTCCCTCTCATCGTACAAAAAATTTCGGGTTCCCCCCTCAATCCTCCATCACCCCTGGCGTAAATTATGACCCC
Source organism: Ophioderma brevispina (assembly GCA_023653785.1). Taxonomy (NCBI): domain Eukaryota; kingdom Metazoa; phylum Echinodermata; class Ophiuroidea; order Amphilepidida; family Ophiodermatidae; genus Ophioderma; species Ophioderma brevispina. The sequence goes on from JAMKCH010033210.1 coordinate 12,657, forward strand.
TCCCTAAAGACATTAAACTAAAAAAGTATAATTTGCCAATCCTCCGACGTATTGTTTTTGCACAATCTGGTCATCATTTACACAATGGTCCGAATTTTGTGTTGAAACTGGTTTTGAAATCGTTCATTGGATATGCTCATACAGGTTGTCTCAGAAAGATCGTTACCCTCCAGAAACGCCCATTTTGCTTACTTACGTCATCAAGTCTTATCCTTGTTTTAGCTTTATATTAAAAAATATTACGCTTTTTAACATTTGGTGAAAACAATAAAAGAAAACGGTGAAAAATAACCAAACAATGACTATTCCCTAAAAATATGTCAAACCTACTTTGTCACGCTAGCATTAGCAGGGAAACCATGGATTTCAAATGTCTCCAACATAAAAATTTTACGACCTCCTGGTCAATAATACTCTCGAATTCCAATGTTTAAATTGCTGGTCTAGAGTTTCTTGTTCAGTTCTCACGCACTGCAGCATTATTTACGGCTGATTGTCCTGTTCTTTGAAACCATATCTCTCTCCTTGCACCTTTTAGAGTCTTGGCCATGTTCCAGAATTTGTCCTCTGTTCCCCTGATTTGCCATCTTACTGGAACCCTACTTTGAGGGAAAACATTTACCCCTTCACGATGAACGATGGTCGCTTTAACCCAAGAGGCAGTTCAGTAGAATAGGCATTGTAGTAGTCACGCCAAATGCCATTTTTGAAAGTGCTCTTTAACCAAATTGATATTTGTATTATGATAGGATACGGGTGAATGGATTTAGGTCCTTCATTCTGAATTAACAAATTAAAGTTGTATGTTTCAAGTGCTGTTTTAACAGTACATGTGAACAAATAATTACCTGAGGAGTTTACGTGTGGCTCAAATCCATAAGAATTACAATGTCATGTTTTTCTCTGCTATTGCAAGCCGTGGGCCAAAGTAGGTTTGGGCATCATTTTTAGGGAAATAGTCATTGTTTGGTTATTTGTTCCCGGTTTCCTATGCTTTTCAACACCATATGTTCAAAGAGTAGCATATTTTCATAATATAAAGCTAACCTAGGAAAAGAGAATTGTTAAGTAACAAAAATGGCCGGTTCTGGAGGGAACGTTCTTTCTGAGACAACCCTTAACTAAAGAGCAAATGTATATAGATTCTGTGTTTCGCCTTTCAAGTGAGACTTTTACAGGTATGGCTAGTGATCATCGCCATAGGGCCCCTGGTGGGGGGGAAAAAACCCCCCCGGCCCATATTTGTCATTCTTAATCATCATCAAAACGTCAATAGACCTTGCTAACTGTATTTTGCGGCGAACAATTGGGCATCGCATTTTTAAAATAAACTGATGATTCTGAAATTTTACCCCATGTGACCTGAACTCGTTTTTTCTTATAACTCTTGAACTATATAACCCTCAGACAGGGGCACTAAATCCTTGAAAGTTACTGAGGGAGATGGATACTTTAAAAAGCATTTTGGTCTTTTTTATAGTTTGGCCCCTTTATAAGCATTGCCCCGTAAAATACATCCCATAACACAATTTAAAAAATGACAAACCTAGATTTTTGGAATCTACACTACAATTTTGATTTAGAAAAAAATCTTGGTTTTCAAGTTGTAACTGTATTTTCTTAAAAAAAATACAGTGTACTATAACTCGTAATCAAGATCATTATGGTACAAAGAGTTCGCTGGCTGGCTCGGAGTTGCTGGGGCGTGTGTGTACATGGGCGCTGTCTTGTAATCTACATGTCGTGGGTTCGATTCTACTTCTGACGGCAAAATTTTAATCTAATATATTTAGACTCGGGCGGAGATTGGCAATAGAAACTTCGGAGTTGTGCTGAACTAAGATTGTCTCGGTAAAGTATAGGGTTTAGGCGTGGTCGGCCTAGGCCGCTTGTTCACATCTGAATGGTAACAACTGGTAATTTGCCTACAAAAATCCGTTGACTTTTAGGTACGTCTACGCTGTGTTGGAAATAGGATACTGTGGGCCAAATGTACTAAATTATATGGTTTCTTTTGGTCCTTTTAGGTCATGTACACAAACCAACTTTACTTAAAATGACTGGTTTTCCTTCAAAAGAACCTATCTTATGTTGTTGAATTAGTTGCCACTCTCTACATAAAACAGACTATTCACCGCAGGATGGACTAACCAAAAGTCGTCAAATTGATTAGTAAAGTCAATCCTGACTATGCCCCCGCCCCCCCTTAAAACGCAAGTAAGTAAGAAGTTGGCAGCTATAAACATTATTGCTCTGGGCTCTGAGGGAAATATCGAGTGACTGTAAAGATCTTGAGCATACTATTTTCCCCACACACCGAAGTGCGCGGGAAAATATAAGCCCACGATGGGATCTACCTTCGGCAAACCATTTTACGAATATAGTGCAGTCACTATTTGTTTTATATAACGTTGTTCTTCTCAAGAGCACAAGCATCTAACAAATTTGAATCGACCATATACAGCCGATGAATGCATGCATGGCATGAAAGTCTGGACATCCATGAATACGGCCCGATCGCGGAACCCTGACAGCAGGAAAACTTTACTATACAAATGTACTATTTCGGCATGGCGTACACGTCATCACATGGAATTGTCACTTTTTATAGCAACATTTTACCTGCCGTGAAATATCGGGGAAATTGTATAAAAAAAAAAGAATTATGTGTGTCATATGATGTAGAATCAACCATGCGTTATATAATACTTGTTAAAAAAGGTGCTTGACTAGTTTGAAACACTGACGAGGTTGGTCCAGCAACTTACCGATAATACTCTAACCTGACTGAGGTTGCTTTAATGCGGGCATCGGGATTTTTTTTGCATCCTTTTACAGTCAAGCTGCTTAGTAAATTCACCCTCATCTTTGACTATCTTCCCCCCACCTGTTCCAAAAGTATTGGCAACATGCATAAAAAAAAAAACAATTTACGTGAAAATGGTTATCAAATGTACTCAGGAGTTCTCCGATTACACATAACGTATTTATTTTAGTTATGATTCTTAAACAGGTGCTGTTTCGGTTCCGCAGCATCAAATAGCGGGACGAAAAAAAACGTTAATGATTGTTCATGTCTCCTAATATGGCGGGTTAAAGGAGCTGGCTAATTATACTTGCTGATTGTACTCCAGAAGTAATACGGACACAGGAACGTCAAAATGGCTGCAAAATAG
>JAMKCH010033211.1:0-62316 GCA_023653785.1 Ophioderma brevispina
GTCAGTGCATAGCCAGGATTTGTTGACGAGGGGGCACCAATTTGTGTGATTGTTATGCCATGTGTAGGTACGACAACACCCAATTTTTCGGCTCGCTTCGCTCACCAGTTGCCCAAAATTTTTTTACCGTCAACTCCAAATCTGAAGGGGGGGGGGGGTTACTAACCTCATCCACCAACGCAAAGGACAGAGTGTAGTAGTAATATTGACCAGTTGTTATTAAAGGTGCATTTTGTGATTCCAGCACCTCTGTTTTATTTGTGGTTCACTAGTTATCCTAGGAAAAGCTTCTTCACAAAATTTAAGGTGATCCAGCTCTTGCGGTTTTAATTATGAGCAATTGCTTTGTTTCCCATGATATAAAAAGCAAACTTGTTTAGGAAGTCGGGGGGATAAAGGTTGTGGATCACGAAATTTCCCTGTAACCAGTCTTATGAAGCTCTCTGTATTTTATATTCATGAACCGCACCCGCAAAACAACAGCTTTTAAACACAGTACTGACAGACCTTTAGGTACTGACAGAACATCGCAGTCAGCGGACATGTGGCCCCCCCCCCCCACTCTGGCTTACTCACCAGGGCAGATTTGAAGGGCTCGGTCTTAAAGAACAGATTTTCATCACTCCAACAGATTTGGGAAAATCACTTCAAAAGAGTGAGTTGTTCTTTTTTTTTTTTTTAACGAATTTAAAAAAATCTGCAAAGAGAGTGGAGAGGGATCACTCTCTTACATGAAGAGAGGGTGTCTTTTGAGAAGCATCTCAAAAAAGTTATGGCTAGAATCCATCAGGTTTTTACAAGGACAGGATTGGCAAGAGATATCACTCTTAAAGGACGTTACCTGTATTTTCAATATTTCTGAATGTCTTAAGAGATAACCTTAACAATGGTGGCATTGGAGCTCTCTTCTTAACCTCTTCCCCGCTTTCAAGATTGTGGCTTGTCCGTAGATTAAGCCTGAGTGTGTCTTTTCACCCATCTGATATATTCAATGGGTTTTAAACACCCACATATTTATTTTTCTTGACTTTAATATTAAAACAAAATGAAAAATGTATGATTATATCTACAATAGTGGGCCATGATATTTGTCATTAATTATCAGTAGAATTTATAATTTCACCGACATCTTTCCGAGTGGTTAATACTTATATGTTTTCTTGTATAGTGCAATTAAATTTTGGTCTTACAGCTAATTTTTGCCTAAAAAAAGGGTCCTGAGAGAACATTTAGTCCAAGTTAAAGATGGTAAGTTGAATATGGACAAAAAAAGTCAGGCAATTGGGTAAATCTTGTTTTAGAACAAAAGGTTTAAGAACTGAGGACAAACTTGAATGGGGTCTTGGGGTGACAAAGAAGTTGGAAAGGAGATTTTCCACAACAGAATACTACCCAACTGCAGGAGTGCAAAGGTTACTTTTAAGGGGGGGGGGGATTCATTCAAAATAATAATTGTCGTTTTTGAATGGTAGAGTTTTATGCCCATATTCCAAAAAGGCAGTGTAACAACTGTTTATTTTAAACAAATGTTATCTGTGGAAGTAGAGAGGTACATAGGGGATAATATTTTGAGTACAGTAAAGCAGCCAATTTGTCATTAATTTACACCAAGAGCAATAACATTCGCACTCAGTCAGTCCAGGTTCCTTTGAGGCCTGCTACTGGTATCACTGGAAACGAGTACTACCTGTCCCAGTGACGAGTTGTCGGCGGCTAAACCGTCAACACATCAGGATTTCTGATGAGGAGGGAGCTTGGTTACCAGGTAGAATGAAAAAGAAGATCTACACAAGGGCGTCAGCTATGAGAGCTGGAGAGCTAATGGCGGCCATCAGCACATGCTGCCTGCATGGTGGGTGGTTGCCAAAGGCTGGCCACGCCGAAAAAACTGTGGATTGACGTAGGAGGATCCGGTCAATGTTTTTTTGCTACAATTAATCCTAACACAGCAGTATTGCGAGTATGAGGTGAATCCTGCCAACCCCGTTAACTGTGACAACCGGATTAAAAAACTTTGGTATAACTAACTAACTACTAACTATACATAATCTTGATTACTTTGGAAATATACCTTTTTTTTTGCAATTTGAACTTGTCTGGGGCAATTAGCAGGGCCATTGTGCTAATAAGACAGCAAAATCATGCTCGCTGCAGCTAGAATAAAATGGTAGAGAGACTTTTTTGCACACCCTGTACTATAGGATATCCATAAGTGAATCAAAACTCAAGTCAGTCGTACTTGAAACTCTTTATCTAGAAACATATTGTATAATGATTTTCATTTGCCAAGTCCAAGAAAAACTATAGGAATAAAAATTTTTGGTGTAGCTTTTTGAATAATAATTAGAAACAGATGGGTGTGTGTATGTCTGTCAGTCAGTCCGTTCTGAAATGAAGCAGTGAGTAAAGTTACAGGACAATGGATTGTTAGCATACCTTTAATGCATGTGGTACAAAATTTCCAACTCCATCTATGATGGTTCTCAAAGGGAACGTGTTCCCTTTCTTAGAATGGTAACCCCTTTCTCATGCCGATGATTACTTGTCTCCTGAGTACGGCAAGCTATTCTAGATAAAGGTTATGATAAGAGGATTTAAAGATTACCAATTCCAACAACTTGGCCTATCTTTATATCAACAATATATCGAGAGCACATTGGTTTGTAATTGAGTCGGGGTTTCCTCTATTTTTGTAAGGACAGTAAATGTTCCACTGAAAAATTAAGTTCAATAGTGGTTTTCAAACAACAAACTACAGCAAAACTGTGGGAAATTGTAACCCTTACAGCCATCGATAGAATATGTATAGGTTATATATAAACACTTTTAGTCAGTGGCTTTCTTGGTTTGAGGGCTAAGGTTTACAGGCATTTGGAAAGAACATTTCAAAAAACACTGACTAAGACTAGCTGTTTTACTCATTTGAATGCATTTTTTGTGATCCACAACATTTGCTCATGAAAATGTTTTTATAATTTTGAAAAACAAATTGTACATTTTGAACTATGAGGCAACTAGATGGCAGGACTAGAAGGTTAATTGGCAGTTGTTTCTAGAGCAGCCATTAAAGGCTAACTCAGAGATTTTGAAATATAATTTTTTGTGTGTAATAATTAACAATAATAGGCTTACTGTATTTAACGAAACGAAACGAAAACAGAACTCCCGCTGGATTACACACTTTATTCCCTCAAGTACGTTCATAACAGAATAAAGCGTGTAATCCAATTGGAGTTCTGTTTCGTTTCGCAAAATACAGAAGGCCAAGAATAATGATCTAGAACTAAAGATAGCCACCTAAAATGCTTAATTCCAAAGTTAGAGATGAATCAGATTTTTCGCTTTCATGCAGTAAGCATTTATGCACAGCATAGCAGTGCCATAGGATACCGTGTATGACAAAAATTCTGGATTGGGAATTTTATAACAAGGTTGTGATTTTCTATATGAAGCACAGTGATTAGTATTTGGACAAGCATTATGTATATGCAAAAAACATGATTTGCTTGAAAATTGAGTGCGTCCTCATCGGGAAATCTCCGAGTCAGTCTTAAAATGGGAGTCTTGAGTGATATAAAAGAACATCATGTTTGTTAAATAGCCTAAAATTGTCAAATTCCTGATTTAAAAATTCTATTTTTCGGAAACACTGAAATCTTGTTGACATGACACGTCATTTACATCCAAACAATTTTATAGCACAGAAGTGTAACAAAATACATCTATTGTGATCCAAAAGACTACAATGTCTTAAGAAAATCTCGGGTCATCTAGGATAATTGGAAGAAATAACTATTTCGGAACAGCCTTTAAATACTGCCATTCATTTTTGTGACACTCTGATCACGTGGTCGTCCGACGGGGTCTTGCGTTTAAGAAACGTCTTTTTTTCTATAGTGGTTGAGATACTATCAAGTATCAGGAGAGTTAGAATAAAAGATCTCAGATAAATCAAGATAATCTATACACACAATTACACAGTTTGATTTTAGATTTGTAATTCTAGGAGTCAAAGATATCTCATTTAACCAACCAAAGTCCCCAGCTGGAAATAATGAGAAAAAACTTCATCATTTACCAGTATGGCTGACCTTTACCAATGCCCCAATTCAGGAACTAAGGAGAGAAATTCCAAATTGACGACACCCACGTGCGCGAGGGATGATTTCTGTGACAACAAACTCGCAACTGTTTCAGCTAGACGGACATATGTCCTATTATGTAACCGTAACTCAAAGGTAAATGATAGGGTATGTGAATTATATTAAGCAAAAAAATGAATTTGATTTTTTTTCTTTCCAAGGTTATTTTGATTGTGTTTCTCTAGACTATCAATATGAGACCTGTTGTGGGAATTACAAGCTGGGACCAAGTGTAATCTTTTAAAGATGGTCTGACAAAACAAGAATAAGCTTTTTGATAGTGTTAAAAACGAAACGAAAAATACTTCTGGAAAGTAGAGTTAAATGTAAAATGATCTAAATTTAAAAATGTGCAGTTTTTAAAATAATTACAAACAAAAATATGATTTTAAAAGCACTATCAGATGATCTTTTAAAATTGTGAAAAAAATATTAACTTTCTTAGGAATGAAGAAGTGGCGTACCACAATTATCCCTTGATGACTTTTTCATAGAGAAAACATTAGTGGTATTTTTTTTTCTTCAAAATATGAAGCCCTTTACTGTGTCTGCTGAAATTGTCCATACAAACAATCAAGAACAGAGAAAATTTTATTATTAGGGTACTTCTGAATTTGGTCACTTGAAGAGTATGTTAGGGTACCTGCATCCATAATAAATGCGTAAAAATTGATTTATTTTTTATTTTAACAATTTTAATTAAGGGATTCATGATAGTGCCTGTAAAGCTTTGTATCATTCATTCTGCATATTTCATATCATATATCATTTTATTCAGTAATCAGAATTTACAATACTAATTGATATATGTGAGAGCGACTCGGAAATTGTCGAACTGAAAATATATATTTTTTTGTATAGCAATTAAAAGTAGTATCAGAACTAAAGGTAGTCATCTAAAATGATTAATTCCAAAGTTTGAGATGAATCTGAAAATGGAAATATGATTATATAAAGATAGAATTTTCAGCTCTTTACGTTATTTCCCGTATTTATATGACGCATTGTCTTAAAAGCTGATTCAGAAATTTCCCCAGGATGATCCTTCAATTTCTCTAACAAATCTGTTTTGCCTAACATAATGCCCTTGTCTGCAAAATAATCACTGTGTGCAATAAGCTAAGTTTACATCCGTCGTCATATAGAAAAAAATGATTTGTTATTAATTGTGACCAATTTTTGTTATTATACGGTCAAATTCATGATACGATATAAAGTTCATAAACGTTATACTCGCACTCAAAACAGAAAAAAAAAATAGCTCGTCTTAAACTTTGGCATTTAGCATTTAGGTGACTATCTCTAACTAAATTACTTAATACACCCAAAATTATATTTCAAAATCTGAGTCAGTCTTAAAAACTAACTCATTGAACCTAAGATAAAAATTAAAAATGGAAATGTTATGATTATAAAAATTTGATTGTGTTAGCCAATGCTACTATTTGTTCTTGTTGTACATCCATAATGTGGGTGATTGTAGTTTGAGGGTGCAATTTATTAGGCATCACATAATCTTGCTTTATGTGGAATGCACACTTCACACCAACAGCAAACTCCCCCACTTTTGTTTGAAATTCCTGTGTTTTCTTGAGTCAGTGATGTGAAGAATAACGAGATGAGCTCCACTAGAGCCAGATATGCCATGGCTAAATGAGGAACATTCCCTTTGAGGTGAAACCACAAGTCACATGTGAAATAACCATCACAACTCATCCACTCTCTCTCTCCAAAATAAACAGAGACTGTAAAATTTCCTGGTCTTTATGGATCTTTTAAAATCCAAAATTGAAATAGAATATTTACCCATTTGTACAATATTAATAAGCATTGCATTGACTTTCTTCTCTAAGCCAGAGACAGATTGAATATTCTTGAATTGATTGCTATCTTTGCTTACGTGTTAGCCTTTAACAGATTACGATCACATTTTGTTTTTTGAATTTTTAAACTTACAACTGTGGCCGGATCTTTTTAATTTGCCGCAACTTTGCCTTCAAACAAATTCCCCTTCTGTTTGAATGTGTTTTGTCATCTTTATTAGCATGTTGAATAATAACCAGTCATAGCTCCAATGCCTGAGATGCGCACTATAGAATAAATGAGGTCATTCATCCTTATGTACGCAACCAACAAATCACATGAAATTGCGCCGCGTGGGGGATTGGAAAGATTCAAAACACCTGGTCGGCAACATTAGAGCATGAGACACCATTAAATTTCAAAATGAAGCAATCGCAAAGATTAAAAGCAAGATGAGGAATAGATGCACTGCTATCAATGAGGCCTGAGGTAGAAAAAATTAATGATGAGAGAATATTAAGAGTTAAAAATAAAAACAAATCCCTTGGGAAGTGAGTGCAAGGCTTGGATTGAAGAATGAGGAGTTGGGAGAAAGAGAAATGAACACGGAAGTCATACCAGTAGTTAGTAAGGTGATTGACTTTGTACAATCAAGCTATATGTCTCCATGTAAAAGACATAGTTTCAAACAACTGTGTATAACAATACACTAATGCAACATGACCCTTGGGATGCTTAAAGGTGCATTTGTGTTTTAACAACCTTTTTTATTATCAATGGCGCTTGTTTTTTTTAAAAAAGTGATTGTTTTTTTTAGGCTTACTTTTGGTGATTACAAGCAAATGTTTGTGTTACAGTACCTAAACAGGTTCTTTTTTGTAATTCCATGTCCTTAAAAAATTACAAACTGCGCATTTTTCTTTCAAAGATTGCAACATCCGATGCTTCAAGTCTACACAAATCTCAACTATTTAGGAAAATCAGAGGGATGATACTTGTAAAATCACAAATGCTCTGAATAATACACTAAAGATATAAAATCAAGTTGCTTGGTGCAATGCCTGAACTATTATGAAAACCAGTTTGGATGGATTGGTGGTGATTAGTGCATTAATTATAATGCATCTTGTAAAGGGCCTGTGTACTACAAACTCTTACATTGAGATTAAATGATGCATATCAGAACCTGAGCAGTAGTGAACTGTGTGCATACTGTGTAATGAATCTTCCACAGTTAATATCGTAATACACAGTAGAAATTGCTGCTTGTGTACTGTGTATGAAATTAATTCACACAGTCCAGTTTCAGTGTTCTGCAGGTGATTGTGTACCACTAAAAATACATTGTACCGGCATCAGTACTTTCTGTATCATTACAGAGGTGAATAACTTGCTACCTTTCAACCATGTTGTGTTTTGTTACATTACATCATTTATTGGTCATTGCAGAGGTGAATAACTTTGCTACATTACCAAAAAGGTGGGGTTGGTTCCATTGTATCAGTTAATTGGTCACTTGCAGAGGTGAATAACTTTGCGATATTACAACCATGTGGTTTGTTTAATTCCATTGCATAAGTTACTTGGTCATGCAGATGTGGGTGAAAACTTTGCCTACATGACAAACAATGTTGTGTTGTGTTACATTGCATTCAGTGACTTGGTCATGCAGAGGTGATAACTTTGCTACATTACAACCATGCTGTGCTTTGTTACCTGCATGTTATTGGTCATTCAGGGTGAATAAACTTTGTACATTAAACCATGTGTGGTTTTGTTACATGTACAGTTACTTGCGTACAGTGGCAGAGTTGAATTACTTTGCTGCATTAACAACAGTTGTTTGGTTCTCATTGCATCAGTTATCTGTAGTGAGAGATTAATAATTTTAAATTTCTGACCAATTTTTATTTGAAAAAATGACCTCTTTATACCAAATATGGATAAAAGGGGTTATTATTCAGAAGCCTTCCACTACCTGCTTATCTTCTACATCTAAGCACTATTTGATTGTTGTGGACTGTAATATCATTGTAATGAGCAAATCAGAGATACTGTAAGAATGTTGTATGAGTTTTTACAGAGATATAGAGCATATTGTGATTGGTCTTGTTAGAGGGCTATACTCTGCTATGGCTATATGAAGCCAATCCGGACAGATTGTATCATAAATTAAAACTCACATGGTAGATTGTATGTCATTGTGTTGAGAACCCGAGTCCTAAAACTGAATATAAACTATAATGAACTTGTTGTTCATTTTATTTCCCTGCCAAGGATCAGGTCATACGTTCTTTCACTTTTCTGAGGAAATTGAAAACCATAAGCTAAGTAAATTGACGTGATCAATTGCAGGAAGGCAATGAGAAATACAGCAACAGGTTGTTAGATTTTTTTCAGGCCTTAGTCATGGTGCTGTACATACGTAATAAACTTTTTAGTGTGTTTTTGCTACTATGGTTTACACAAAATGCCATGCGAAGCTACATAGCTGTAGGCATCTGAATTAGTGGGACTTTGCTGGCGGCATACCTCTGATTTCGCCTAAACCTGCAGTGATAAAATAAGTCTTTACGGCGTTGTTTGAAAACTTATACCATTTTGTGGAATGATTGGAACTTTACCTCTAGTAGGGACGGGGCGGCTCCAGGGTAAAATCCAGGAGGGGCGAAAATCATAGGGGGGCGAAACATTACACCATTACCTCGGATATAGGTAAAACATTCTAATTTTTTACACAATTGAAGCTTAAACCCCCTCGTTTTCCTGACTTTTGAAACTCTAAGGGGCGTTGGCTGAATGGGTTACAAATGAGAAGCCTATCTCTCAGTTTGGGGAAGAAGGTTTAAAGATGTTTTGTTATAGTTTGAAGGGTGCTGAATCAGAAGTGTTGGGTCCAACCTCGGCGAAATGTGGGAACTTGGTAAAATACGGGGGTTGGTAATAGTGCCTAAGGTGGGAGGTACTTCATAGTTCCTCAAGTGGTATTAAAGGTACTCCTAAGAGATCTGGGTGTAGATGTAACCTTTTCCGGCCTTGTTTTATGTTTTTCAAATGTGTACAGAGGAAGAAGTGCAATTTACTTTACTTACTACTATTTTTTCTTTCCACGTTACCTTGTTTTTTCACACCCAAAACATGATCAAGACGTAATATGGGTTTGCAAAGCGTGTCATCTAGATGTTTGCGTGATGTGATTGATTTTGACTTTTACACGCAGATTCCCATGTACATGTCAATGTACTATGTGATCTCAACACCAGTCTAGCTGTATACCATTTACATTTATTAGATATTTACACAGTATATCTTTTTTTCTCCTTTATGTTATTTGTATTATCAATAATACACTTAAGGTCACTTTGGTCTTGGTTTGTCAGCTTGACTAGTATGAACTACAATTTTGTACATCAAATATTTCGCTATGAGTGATACTTTTTTTTACAAAAATTCAGTGGCAGCTGCATGTCAATCATTTGGATATTATGTTGTGTTGTCGCAAAGATAAAAAAAATTGATATTTATGGTTCTCTAGTGTTTTCGTATACTTCACACAGCCTACAAGCCTACAGGGGTAAAATACTTTTACACGATCATGATTTATAGGTCGTTGTTATATGAGGATCGAGTTCCTATTGGAATGGTGATTTTTTCACACTCTGCACTGGTATTTTTACAGGGCTTTGAGGAAAGTCGTTGCAAATAATACAATTGAGGTATCTTTCATATTCTTTTTAATATTTTCTAGTTTTTTTTTTTTATGTTTTTTGGTTTTTTTAAGTTTTGTATTTTTTATGTCGTTAAAGATCTAATAGGCTTAGACCAATAAAAAGTTTGTCTTACATACAGTAATTTATTTAACTTTCATTTAGACAGGTTAGCCCCTTCCATGATAAGAGCAGGTTCCAGTAGGCCCTCCATGGACACATTTTACATTGCGAAAAAAGCTATGTGCATACTTTTATGAGCAAAGAGTCTACATGGATTTTGTGGGCCACCAGCTAAAGCTGGAGGACCACTTAGCAATCTTTTTTGCTGTGTATGTGTGTGTGATGTGTGTGGCAATGAAATATTAATTTTTTTAATAGATGTTAATTTTTTTAAAAATTGACCCTCAAATGAAAGTTGAACTTCAATGGCAACCAAACTTGTGCATGGGTGCACACCACGGGATCCTCATATGTTGATGAGTCAAAAGTCAATGTGCCAAGGCAAATGTCATGTGAGGTCAATTGACAAAATATAGGCTACAAATGGAAATTGCCTCAATTGAAAAGTGAAATTCAATTGAACCAAACTTTTGTAATAGGTGCACAATGCGATACCTCATATGTTGATGAGGTCAAAGGTCATGTCAATGTCAAAGGTCAGTGAGGTCAAGTTGAAAAATAGGCTAAAAACTAAAAATGACCTCAATTGAAAAATGTGAAATTCAAGTGTGGAACCAAACTTGTTGATGGTGCGCCATGGATCCCTCTATGTTGATGAGGTCAAGATCCGTGGCCAGATCAACGGTCATGTGAGGGCAAGTTGAAAAATTTCCGTAAAAATGTCAAAATTGACCTGAATTTGAGGAGTTGATCATTGGAACCAAACTTGGGGCATAGGTGCACCAGGTCATGGAGTCGGCCCTCCAGCTTAATCCTTTGAATCTAGTGACGCAAAAGCCGAGAACCCCAAAATTCTAGTTTTTTCCTTTTGTATTATATTTTGGGTCCACTTTTCCTTTTGGCCACTTTGGGTTGACAACAAAATAAAGAAAGCCAACATTGGGGCTGTTGCATGGGGTTATGCGGCAAGAAGTGACTCAACTACTTATGTCACAGGTATTGAGTTACACCTTTTTTTTTTTGCCTTATTCACCCTCTTATCGTCATGACCCCTTGTTTCGGGATCGAATATGGATTTGCTTTTTTCAAATCTGGTAGATCTGTATAGGTTGTAACACACTCAGTGTTTTTGAGATGACCCCGGTCTTTTGGGAGCCATCTCAAAATATTGGACCTAAGACAACTTTTTTGGACTCATTGAATGCATATTTCGTGTACCATATATTGTCAGCATAGTCAAAACATTTAAGACCTATTTGAACAAGTTCACACTTTTTGAGCGGCTGCAGTCCTTTGAAGGGACCAGACATCTAACCTGTTTATGTATGATATCGGACCATATATTTCTTGTAATGATGATTCGCATAAGCTTATAAATTGGGTGGTATTTGCACACAGTATTACCCCTGTTTTCCTGTCTTTACCAAATGTGCTATTAAAGTGCCTCATTTGCATATTTGTTTCTAATTGGCTGATAACAAGACAGCCCCACTGCTCTAAATATAGTGATTGCAAAATAAAACTGCATATTTCTAGTTTGAAACCATTTTTGCACGCTTATTTTAAATTTGTTCAATGAAAATGTAAACATGCATGACAAATTTTGAAATCTATAAAATATTTGAACAATTTGAACTCTTGAGTTACTATAGTTGCCTTAAACCAGTAACCCCATTTTTTTGAAGAGTGCCTCCCATTTCAAAATTTTTTAGATTTTTGCATCAGTTGTTTGTTATGGTCTATTAACTATACCTGCGAGTGGTAATGCTCAAAAAATGCGTATTTGTCATAACATAAAAGAAGCGATTTTGTAATTAAATCGGGAAATCCTGATTGTAGTCTAATGGTGGATCTGGACCCGCCAAATTTATGTCCATCCATGATGAAATAGTGTCACCTCACGAAAATGATCTCTAACTTGACTTGCCTGAACCGACGAAACAACTAATAGAAGAGCATAGACAAGTACATGGCACAATTTCCCGGCTATTTCATCTTGGAAGGACGTTTCCAGAAGACATTGAATTATTATTGGAGATCTCCGATATTAATTATTCTAATTACAAAATTCCTTCATTTGCGACACATAGAGAGTCTTGGCTCTACCATTCACAGGTATTGTGTAGTAGTTGATTACCAATGCAACTGTGCAAAAATTTCAAAATATCTGGAAAATAGAGGGTGCTCTTCAAAAATGTGCTGTTATTGCTTTAAAGGGACTGGAGGTTAACCTGTTAGCATATAATACACTCACATATAGAAAGCACGGTAAATTGAATTGGGTAACATGATATGGCATATATGAGTCTCAGAAAGTGCCAATATATTTTGACAAATCAATTCTCATGTTTCAGGATCTAGTTCTGTGACTATTTATTTATTGCCTAAAATGTTTTGGTTGATTTAGCAAGTTTGGATCGCTGAACCTATGCTTAAAGGAGAACGTAAGAAACATTTTCAGTCTAGAGTGTCATTTTCTAATTAGATTAAAGTATGGAGGACAATTTTAAAGTTTAGGTTTGGTACATTTTTACTCAAAAGTCCACAATTTCCTTGGGTATAAGCAGTATTTTACCTTGACTCAGTGACCATTGCTTGGCTACTCAATTGAGTGTAACTTCAAAGGTATTCTTTGATTGATCTGGCTCATTGATAACTCCTTAAAGTCTGCACCCCCTCTGTGGAAGGTTCATATAAAGTCCTTCTGCAGGAGAAATGGATATCAAATACAATAGCCTAATGTTAAATGGGTCCAAACATCACTTGCAGGATTTCAATGTTCCAATCTGTAGCATTTTCTTTTAAACTAATACTTTGTTCCACATCGGCGGTTATTATTGGTTGTTTTCTAGAAATTTCTGCTATGACCCTTATAGCATAACCTTGAAAATTTTTTTTATTTCGGACAGGGTAAGAAGAACAGTGATGAATTCGTGTTCAAGATTGCTGCAGCAATATGAATTTCGTTTTTGAGGTCATCTTGAAATTTACGCACTTAAAGAGGGATTCCCATTTAGGATATGAGTTTTCATCGTGATAGCTTTTGGCTTCACTCCAAACCCCCTCGTAACGTTCCGCCCCAATATTTCATTCCGTTTGATATGCGAGAGCTACAAACGTGATTTTGAAGCCCCATAGAGTACTGTGTCAAATGAAATATTGGTCGACCAAATGGGTACATTTTGCTCATACTCCAAACCAAACATCCTTTGGCTCTAGATTTCACAGGTAAATGAGAAAAATATTACTTTCTTCCTGATAACCAAAATGTGACCCGTCCGGTAAAATCTGGCTTCTGGGGACGAGGCTATTTGGCAACGGGCCAATGGATCTTTAATTGGTTAAAAAGTATTTGCTAACAAAAACAACCTCTTCTTCCCTAAGTCTGTAACTTCTTAATTATTACTACAGTCTCGCCCACTTGGATATGTAATCTCAGCCTTAGGAATCTGTGTTATGTGGTATCAAACCATGCCATTACAAGTGGGGTCAAATTTTTCACCACACACTTGTATTATGGTTCATTGAACTGTGGCAGGAATTGAGAATAGAGCACATGTAGTATTGTGGGCACTATGAGCACAGAATTACTTACTATAGTGTGTCTTGCACTACATAGCAATCTCTAGAAAAAAAATTTCACATTGATATTTTCATAGTCAAGTGTGAGCCAACCCTGGGCGGCATCTAGCAGTGTAGTACACATACTCTGCATAAGCCATAGGTCTGTTCAGAGTCACCCCAAACAATTTGGTTTAGTTTGATTTTTTCTTGTTTAATGTGGATAAAGGGGTTTCAAGATCATTTTGCCTATTTGGTTTTGAACATATCTAGTACTTGTTATGTAGCATCTAACCTTTAAGAAGACGTTTCCTGTATGGAAGTCATGGTTCTGCAGATCGATCTATGCAGCAGGAATTCAAGCCTTGTCCAGAACCTTCTTCATTCAAATTTAGACATGCCTATTAGCTTATTCCTCACCGGGACTCCTTTTGCTGCTAAACCTCTATTTTACTCCCCAACTCGTCCCATTGAAAGTTTTTTTTTTCCGAAAAATTTGCGCATTTTTGTGGGCTGCACGTACGGCACAACCAGCTCACAGACAAAATGTTAAATTAGGTATTCTCTGCAAGAGTGTGAAATGGTTGGCAGTGAACCAGTTCTCTTAGAAGGGAGTAGAATTCTATATGTGGCTGGCTTGGGGTGACAGATCACCTACATACTGTATATAACCAAGACACTGCTAAAGAAGGCCCAGCTTACTGAGTTGCATTAAAGGTGCATTGGGAGGGTATTTTTGACATTTTTGCTGTTAAAGTATAAGATTATAGGTGTTAAAGCATTTAATGTATTGGAATTGAGTGCAACTTTTTGTCTATTTTAAGACAACTAATAGGGCGTTTACACTGGGCAAAAGTCGTCATCGAATTCAGTTAGGTCGTAATCGAATTCATTTCTGTGATTAGTGTAAACAGGTACAGTCATAATTAGGACGTAATTCAAAAAGTTGAATTTAAATGGTGACTTTGTCATCATTCATATTACGACTTTTTTTAGTGTAAACGAAGTCGTTATCGATTTCAAGTTTACCAAGCATGACCCTGAATCGAGGCCAATCACCATGCAAACACGAAATTCATTTTTCTGAATGCAAATTCAAAATCAGTGTAAGTGTAAACAACTACAACACAAATTAATTTATGCTAATCCTTAGTTGTCATTGAAAAAAAAAGTGAATTTGATAACAACTTTTGCCCAGTGTAAATGCCATATAAGTCTAGCACTGATAATAAAACACATTCCTACATGATGTACAACTTCAATACTTGATCCCAAATCCCAATTATGATTTTTGTTTGAATTTACTCAGAGCTGGTTAAAGACAGATCTTCCACTGTGATTTTGGACTTCACGAACGAGAACAACTGATGGCAAACGTTTTTGAAAGCCTCTCCAGTTCAGAAGTTTAGGATTTTTTAGATTTGGAAAATTAACCTATTTTGAGAATGACAGTGCCTCTTGCCTGTCAGATCAATGTCCTATAGAAAATCACAAAACATGTTATGATTCGCTGACAAATGATTTCACAAATCACTAAGCATGCCAGTGTAACAGTGCGCTGCCCCCCTATGGGGAATCTTGCCCCCCCTTGCCCCCCTGAAAAATTAGTGATTTACATTGGCCATATACTAAACAAATTTTAAATATGTATGACAACAACGTTCAAGCTTTGACTTACGTTTTGTGGACATGGGTTGTAAAAAATAAGTTAGGGGGTGAAAACGTCAAAATTTTCTTGTTACTTAAAATGGTTTCCTTTTCTAAGGGTAAAAATGTCATATATATTTTCAGATTTTGGCACTCAAACCCCATATTTTTTACTGATTTTGAGAAAAATTCATTTTTTTTTTGGCCATTTTAGCCAAAAATGCCGTTGTTTTTCGGGTGACAAAAATTTTGACTTGCTAATTTCCTGTGGGTATGAACATGAAAACGACCTAGTATTGACTAATTCTTTATGCTAATCTTGTGACAGGGGTAATTTTAATATTCCAATCATTAAATGGGAATCAATCTATTTCTTATTTTTGTAACGGTTAGAAAGTCCGCTGTCACGGTGACAATTGATTGGGAAAAAGTGCAATTTTGCCCAATTTTCTGATTGAAAAAGGCCATACTCCTCCATTGGTATGAGCTAAATGGTTATGCTTGTTTGTCTTTTTGTTCAGTATTTCAATAGTAAATAGTGATAAAACTGACTAATTGAAATTACTGAAAAAAATAAAAGTAGTAATATTTTACCCCTACCCCTAACTATTTGAGGGGTGAAAAATAAAGTCCTTACGCAAAAAAAATAAGTCCTTCAAAACTGTGAGGTTTTAAGGCTAAACAAATATAAACTTGCTATAGCCAAGACCTCCCTCTAGAGCAAGTTTATAGTTGTTTAGCCCTGAGAGTCCCAGGTTTGAAGGACTTATTTTTTTTGCGAACCGACTTTTTTGCTCAAATTTGAGGATTTCGGGCAGAAATATGCCTTTACAAGTGCATGGTAAAAATTTTCAAGTTAATAATTATGCATTTTTTATTTAAGTTTCAGTTTCTACACAAAAGTTCATCACCCCCTAGAAATGGTATTTTAAGTAGGATATCTTTCCCTTTAAAAGTTTCCACCATGCTTTCCAACAAACGTAAGTCAAGCTTGAACGCTGTCATATATGCTTGCCCCCTGAAAATATCATGTGCCCCCCTCTGTCCCCCCCCCCCATTGTCTTGTCCCCCCCCCCCCCCCCCCCCCCGAAAAAAAAACCTGGCTATGCATGTATATAGAAGAGCTAACACCGGGCAACTGGTTAAACCTGGTTTGAAAAACCAAGTTTAAAAAATAAAAAAAGTAAAAATATTAAAAAAAGGCTAAAATCATGAAACCACAGTTTTTAAAATTTCATGCAGCTTGGACTGAACTCATTGCCATTAGTCAAGTCTAAACATTGATTTCCTACAGCATGATTTGAAATGATGAAGTTGGATAGTACATTAAACTTTTTGTAGCTCTTTAAATAAAGTGGTATTGAGCTTGGATATCACAGAGTGTTACAGTGAAACATTCAATTTTGCTTTCTTAATGGGGGCTTCATTTATTGTGTTGGATTAACAATAGTGTATGCTATCATATGTTCCTCCCTAGACCCCCCTAAGTGAATGGTTTTGTTTCAACCCTGACATTTACCGGCATCATTTAAGGGAATCTTTTGACAGTGATTTGAAATTAGAATTCAAATATTCCCCTGTGAGGGTTTCTGATATGAGTGTGCAAAACACCTCTTGTCTTCAGCACACACTATAATTAGGCGCAATATTCCAATATTTACAAAGGTCAAAATAAGGATTGATATCACTGTGTGTTCCTGTACAACAAAAACCTGTTGGTGTCTTGTTTCAAAGTCCAGAATTTCAATGTCATTAGGCTGCTTCATGTAATAACACATGCTAGTGAATTGTTGTGAACAATGTCTGAGGGCTGAACTTGTCTAACTTTAAAGTATCACTTAAGATAATAATTTAAATTATTTTACATGAAAAATTGGTGTGTCAAACATTGTGAGATACCAAGGAAAATGAATTGGAAGTCACTTGACAGGTTTGAGAATCTGATCCAAAGTAGTACGATTCCCCCTACATTTTTTTTCCTATTCCCCCGCCTCAAATCCTTCATTCCTTTCTCTCACAGAAAATAATGACCTCTTCTCCTTAAAGGGATGTACAGTTGTGGGACTGTTGTTATTTTTTTTATTTTTTTTATTTTTTTTATTTTTTTTACATTTTACAATATTTGTACAATATATTCATTGAATCCATGAAGGTCACGATTTTAAGTGTTTATTAAATTATACTTGGTTTTAGTTTGTTTGACTTGATCCTTTTGACGTATATCTGTACGTACTGTAGATTGAAAGCCAGGTCATAAATAAATTAAAAACATACATTTTGAAAAGAAGCGGACTAACATGTCGTGCATTTAGACATGACTTCAATAGCATATGTGTCCTTGATGAAGACAAATCTTCAGCAAGACCATGCTTTAATTTTAGAGTCATGTGTCATCATAAGACTCCAAATCTAACGTCTCAAAACCGGCTTGCAGTTAGGACCTGTGTTTACAAAGTAAAGTGTCTTACTGGAGCATTTCTTTGTCACCTTAACAGGACAGGTCTTAACCCAATTCAAAGATATGTCTTAGATTATGTGTTGAGACAAGGCGTGTCATGTTTTGTTAAAGACATATCAACAGCTGTCATGAAGCCCTTCATAGTGCATTCTCCTTGTTCAATTTTCAATGATTTAAAAGCTTAACAAGGGCTAAAGTAAATGGGCTGTATTGTTCAGAATGGCAACCCAATGTGAGGAACACATTGTAAGGTGTTCTTCTTCTTTGCGTATCCACATGTCATTGGTAATGCTTGTGTGGTGTCAGGATTTATTCAAATGAGTAAGTGATCTGGGGCCGAATGTATCCATGATACGGACAATCCTAAAATGGCCCAATATGTAAGTTGTTAATGTTGGTTTAGTATTCCAATTCATTCAATTTGGTATTTTTTCATTATGGTCTTTAAAAAGTCTGTGTGCTTAGATATAAACCACTGGTTTGACTTTTATTTAGGCCCTTTTGCAACAATATGCATTAAAATCCCTAAACACACCAATTCATAGCATCTGGTAGGTTATTTTGTACATGTTTCTTATAGAGGGTTCTCCATTGGTAACTCCGGTTTAAAGGTGCAATGATAGATTTCACATATCAGGTGTCCCTAAAAATATCGAAAATCAGTTTTTGCACTGATGTAAAGGCTTTCCATAAAAAATATCTCCACTCAAGGATTAAGTTGAATATTTTTCTTTGGTACAAAAATTGAGAATTTCTCATTTCCTATTGAAGCAAATACAAAATTCAACGTATGGCTTATCCACTTTTAAGACATTCCTATAGACCAAAATACCAGGCAAGAAATCTTTGCGTGTCTAATCGATATGAAAGCGATACATATGATGCAATGTATGGTGGATGCCTTGAAATCTCTCATTGCACCTTTATTTGTCCTGTACTTAATGGGAAAGTCTTACATGCTCAGTTGTGACTCTCTGTACACGGACTGATGGCTTACTTAACGTCCCCTTCCGAAGGATGGGATGCTTCATGATTCATTTGCCCAATTCCAAGTGAACCATGGAGGAGAGCAGTGTTCTGCATTAATCAATAGCTCGCATACAGATCTCCAATCCAGAATTGATTACCCGAATAAATCCCAGAAGTGACCCCACCCGGATTCGAACTCAGAAATTTTTGGTAAAGCACCCTAACCACTAGACCACGCTCTCCCCAAGTCTTCATGCTAGCTGCAAGAGAATGCACGGCATGATCATCAATTACATGTTTTTTTACAGGGTATGCTAGATATTATTTTGACAATAAAGGGAAGAAAATTAGAATGGAAGGGAAAGAAAAAATAGTTGACAAAAATGTGTTATTTGAGGACAAGCACACACATCACCTCAACAGTTAAAATTATTGTAAAAAAGCCCATCAATGTCGTGCTAAATCTTAGGAGTATACCAAGGAAGTGCAAATCAATCAATGTCATATAACTAGGCAAATTGGGAATATCAGTACCTTCAGTATCAATTTCCAAACATCTCAAATGTCCCAATCATCATTTTGTATCTTCAGACCGGTTTTCCTGTTTTATGAAAAAGGTGAAGATTATATAGCATTTTTCCCATGTGCGAAAAGTTGATTAGTACCAATGTTGAGTTGGATGTGCTTGACTGATGATTGCCATGTATTTCCTTTAGATAATGTCTTTGGGAGTTCACCACTTACTGAAAGTGTTGAAACATTTACCACACATATCTCTATGTATAGTCAGGGACAGAGTTAGTCGACCCCCCAATTGCGATGTTGTCAAGGTTTGTCAATCAACAGGGCATGGACTGTGATTGGTTGAATGTGTCGTATAGGCGGGGTTGTTCGAACAAAAATGATTAATTTAAAAATGTCAAAAATGGCCTATTTGATTGGGTTTTTGAATCACGGGACACAAATAATTTCACGTAAGTAATCTTTCTGTTGTAATAAAGCTTTAAATGTTCAAAGAATATTCTTCACGGCCGCCATTTGTTCTGTACTGTCAAATTATGTCAGATGCCACAATTGGTGTGGCCTGATTCATGTCCTCACTATAATGAGGCAGCCCTTGGTTTGTATCTCCTGCATGTGAGGACTCTACAGATAATAAATGTTGTTAAGTTGTGTTTTCTTTTTTAAGTGATTGTATGACCTGAGACCTGAATTACAAATTTAGGTAGATTTGTAAAAATGCCTCCTGAAAACCAATCTGAACTTTTGTAGAAAAATGTTAAATCTCACAAAAATGTGTAGCTAGACTTGACTTTTATGATTTGTTGTGTCGTCGCAGAGGGAACATAGGGAGTACGTTTGGTAGTGGGTCGGGGTTCTTTGGAATGTGGTGACTAGGGCTTCATTTGTTTTGTGTGTTGGTTTTGAGGGTAGAATTGTACGTGTGTCTATGTCTTGGTAGTGTTTTATCTATTTTTGGTAGTGTGTCATGTCTTGGGTTGTGTGTCTGTGTATTGGTAGTGTGTCTATGTCTTTGGTAGTGTGTCGTGTCTTTGTAGTGTGTCTGTCTTTCGGTAGGGTGTCTGTGACTTGGTCTGTGTATGCTGTATGTGGTAGTGTGCCTACTGGTCCTTGGTAGTGTGTCTATGTCTGGTTGTGGTCTGTGGTCTTGGTGTGAGGTCTGTGTCTTTGGTAGTGTGTCTATGTCTTGGGTTGTGTGTCTGTGCTTGGGTGTGTGTACTGTGTATTGTAGGTGTGCTCTCTGTCTTTGGTACATGTGTCTGGTCTTCAGTAGTGGGTCTGTGTCTTTGTAGTGTGTCTGTGTCCTCTTGGTAGGGTTATGTCTTTTGGGTGGTGTATGTCGACTCTTTGGATAGTGTGTGTCTTTGTAGTGTGGCTGTGTCTTTTGGGAGGTGTCTGTGTCTTTGGTTTGTAGATGTGCTATGTCTTGGTAGTGTGTCTATGTCTTGGGTTGTGTGTCTGGGTTTTGGTAGTGTGTCTGTGTATTTGGCTAGTGTGTCTATGTCTTGGGTTGTGTGTATGTGTTTGGGTTGTGGGTCTGTGTCTTTGGTAGTGTGTCCTTGTTTCTGAGTAATTGTGTCTGTGTATTCAGTAGGGTGTCCATGTGTCTTGGTAGCTGTGTCTGTGTTTTGGTAGTGTGTCTATGTCTTGGGGTTGTGGGTCTGTGTCTTTGGTAGGGTGTCTGTGTCTTTGGTAGGGTGTCTGTCTGTTTGTGTAGTGTGTCTGGTGTCTTTGGTAGTGTGTCTGTGTCGTTGGGAGTGTGTCTATGGTCTTGGTGTGTGTCTGGTCTGTAGTAGTGTGTCTATGTATTTGGTAATGTGTCGGTGTCTTCAGTAGGGTGTCGTGTCTTGGTTAGTGTGTCGTGTCTTTGGTAGTGTGTATCTGTCTTGGTTGTTGCTCTGTGTTCTTGGTGGTGTATCTGTGTCTATGGTAGTGTGTCTGTGTCTTTGGTAGGGTGTCTGTGTCTTTGGAGTGTGTCTGGGTATTTGGGAGTGTGACTATGTATTGGTAGTGTGTCTATGTCTTGGGTTGTGTGTCTGGTGGCTTTGGTAGTGTGTCTGTTGTCTTGGTAGGTGTATATGTCTTGGGTGTGTGCTGTGTCTTGGGTTGTGTGTCGGTGTCTTGGTAGTGTGTCTATGTCTTTGGTAAGGGTGCTCTGTGTCTTCAGTAGTGTGTCTGTGTCTTTGGTAGTGTGTCTGTGTCTTTGTAGTGTTCTATGTCTTGGGTTGTGTGTGTCGTGGCTTTGGTAGTGTGGTTTGTCTTGGTGAGGTGTCTGTGTCTTGGTTAGTGTGTCTGTGTCTTTGGTAGTGTGCCTATGTCTTTGGTAGTGTGTCTATGTCTTGGGTTGTGTGTCTGTCGTTCTTTGGTAGGGTTATGTGTCTTTGGTAGTGTGTCTATGTCTTGGGTTGTGTGTTCTGTGTCTTGTTGTGTTCTGTTTTCTTTGGTAGTGTGTCTATGTCCTTTGGTAATGTGTCTGTGTCTTCAGTAGTGTTCTGTGTCTTTGGTAGTGTGTCTGTGTCTTTGGTAGTGTGTCTTATGTCTTGGTTGTGTGTCTGTGTCCTTTGGTATGTGTCTGTGTCTTTAGTAGTGTGTCTGTGTCTTTGGTCAGTTGACTGGTGTCTTTGGTAGTGTGTCTGTGTCTTTGGTAGTGTGTCCTATGTCTTTGGTAGTGTGTCCTGTGTCTTTTAGTATGTGTCTATGTCCTTTGGTATGTTCGTGTCTTCAGTAGTGTGTCTGTGTCTTTGGTTGTGTGTGTCCTGTGGCTTTGTTAGTGGTCTATGCTTGGTTGTGTGTCTGTTGCTTTGGTGGTGTATCTTTGTCTTTAGTAGTGTGTCTGTGTCTTTGGTAGTGTGTCTTTCTTTGGTAGTGTTTCTGTGGTCTTTGGTATTGTGTCTATGTTCTTTGGTAGTGTGTCTGTGTCTTTAGTAGTGTGTCTGTGTCTTAGGTAGTGTGTGTCTGTATCTTTGTGTAGTGTTGTCTTTTTCTGTAGGATAAACTTACATATAATAATCCGATTTTTGGAGTACACCAAATTCAAAAGCTCTAGTGATTTATAGGAAGTGGCGTGTCTAGCGGTTACAAGCTTACCTCTGGAGCATAGGGTCCTCGGTTCTAATTTCAGTGGTCCACTTGCTGGATTTAATTCAGAGACTCCATTGATTTGATTTTTATAAACAGATATTGATAAACCTGAAGCCCACTTTCTCCATGATTCATTTGAAATGGGCAATGAACCATTAAAGCTTGCACTACCCATTCCGGTGTGTGTTTCGTGTTGAGTGTGTTTGAATGTGTGCAATAGGCTCTGTTTAAGCTGCTGCCTCCATTTGCATTGTTTCTGTCTCGTAATTATTAAGTTGTAAAGTTTCTAGCACTTTGGCCCAAAGGCCACGATTTGAGATTAAAATAAACCTTGAATTTTATGATTATTATATACATACAAAATGATCAATGCAAATTTTAGGAATTTAGATTATGGAATGTTTGTAATATCTTGATTGTGGAAGTTCTTTCTTTTTAAGTAGTATGCTATATTCATTTTTCTCTACTTATACAGTTATGTACTTTACAATTTTATCTATTACACTATCCTGAAGTTATCTGTTCATTCTTAAAACCCTCTGCATGCTGCAATCAGTCATTCAGGGTTCAACTTGTTCATTTTCTTCAAAATTTGAACTATTTTCATGAACATATTCAGAATCGGCATGCAAAATACAAATGAGTACAAACAAGCCTATCTTAGGGTTATTTTTGGAGATGGATTCACAGTGATCATACTTATATGGGAAAAAAGCTCAAAAGCCACTGTGTTATAACCATCCTAATAGAGAATCTACCAGGTTTGAAAGGGTTAAACTTAGCCACAATTCAGCAAATTACACTTTACTATTGTGCCATAACCCATAAAACAAGGTAATACTCAATGCACTGCACCTAAGAGTGAATATAGCATCACTATTCCCCACCCTTCTTCAATCTTTTTTTGTTTTTGCTGAAATTTGTTGGAAAAATGATATCAATATGCTCCCAATAGCGGTGTATCAATCTAGTCAGGGAGTATGCCGGCAACTCAACTGTAATTATTTGAAACTAACCATGATGTGAACATTTTTGGAATATTAAGTTTTATTGTTATTGTTAGGGACAATGGTTTTTGACATTTTCCTGAGTAGTCACAGTAAAGATCTGATGATATCTTGGCCTGAACAATGGGCAATTGTCCTAATGCAAAATACTCCGTGTTTTTTCTCTGTTTGTGTCATATTTTGGAAGAGTGCTAGAATCTGTGGATGGGAATTCTACAGGAAATTCAAGGAAGTCAAAATGAGTATTTGCTTTCTGTCTGTAGTGGGCTTTTCCATTGAAACTCATACCCTGTTGGAGATTTAATTTCAGTTTAATTCCAGTACTGGTCCATCTTAAAGGGGTGTTCTACATAGAAAAATATTGAGACATGTAACCCATACTTCAGTGACTTATTTAAAACAATTGGATGTTTCAAATGTACACCATTTCTGATCTACTAATATTTTTAGTCAATAAAAACCAAAATTTTCTCCAAACCACTTCATCTACAGTTAAGGTGGTAATATCATGTCCAGACTCAGTAATTTTAAACATGTCTATAAAAAACAAAAAGCTGTGATGTGAGTTGGCTGACTATATATGTGCTTTTCAGAATCTGCCAAAACCTGGCTGGTGCGAATCAGTGAATGGTAGCAGTGGTGTAACACAGAATCTTTAATTAAGCATCATGAAACCTTGCAATATAAAGGGTCCTTCTTCGGTTACCTTTGTGACCTAAAACCGTAAACTTTTACATTTTAACCCAATGCTGTTTTTGGGTCAACGTCCAATCGTTTATCTTTTTTACATATTAATAACCTTCATGCAAAACTAACCAAAAATGTTTCCATTTTTCTTCAATCTAACATATTGTGTATTATTTTTATATTATTGATGCTGAGCTGACACCACTTTACGCAGAAATCTATATGTCCATCACCTTAAAATAACTTTATACTCCCTGGACCAGGAATGTCTAAATTTTATGGGTTTTCAATTTAAAACTCTCCGAAAAATGTTTTGGCCAGTCTTCGGTATAACTTGCCAGAGCCAAACAGATGTCACCTTGCAGAATAAGATGACTACCTTGGAAAACTAAATTTTTTTTTAGCTTATTCTGATAGTTAGCCAGTCTTATTTAGTTTATTTCTTTTTTGATGACTGTAGAAACATTTTGAAAAACATTTCAAAGAATGGACATGTACAGAGAAAGACCTATTGGTTCTGGGAACACTGAGTTTTTGTGACGTCTGCAAATTGCAGAAGCACATAGGGATTACTCTGGGTGTTATGTGTGGTGTGTGTTGTCTGTGGTCAAAATGCTAACCCTTCTATATTGCTCATGCTCTGATGTGGTCCGTTCCGTAAGGGCTACGATGATGTAAACGTTGGTGAAAAGGCGGGGGTGGGGTGACATGTTGGTGACCTCATGTGACCTTGGTGACCTCATGTGGCCAGTCAAAATGTTAACCCTTAATATATTGCTGCCGTATGAGTTCTGTAAGGGCGTAGATTAATATAACGTGGGGGAAAGGAGGGGGGCAAGGGTGAGGGGTGACATGTTGGTGACCTCATGTGACCTTGGTGACCTCATGTGGCCAGTCAAAATGTTAACCCTTAATATATGGCATGCCGTATGAGTTCCGTAGGTGGCTACTATAATAACTTGGTGGAAAGGAGGGGGCAGGGTGGGTGACATGTTGGTGACCTCATGTGACCTTAGTGACCTCATGTGACCTTTGCCCCATTCACAAATTGCGACAGCAGACAACACTCGCGGTCCAGGGACTGCGATGTATTTTGTTATATCTTGTGAGGAGTGTGAAGATTCAAAACATTGGTACTGCCATTCGTGATATGAGAATAGTAAGACCGTTAAAATATTGGCTAGTATTCATAAAGGGGGTTACTTTAGAAACCAGTTTTAAAACCAATGACATAAATAATAAAATTGTAAGGCACAATTTGGGTGGTGTGGTTAGATTGATTGAGGAAATAGACGGCTTCCCAATGGTTCTTAAATCAATTACTAGTATATATAGATATTAACAAACATGAATCTCGTCCATGCAAAAAAGACTCCAATTTGTTCAGTTCGCTGATCACCTAAGATCTATCAGCACAATGCAGGTGGCAAATCGGTTACCGCACACTTAAACAGCGATCATCACACCATTGATGATGCCCAAATTACCGGCATTCTTTCTACTTCTGGAAATTCTGACAAGGACCGCCACAAATCAGAACAATCTCTTATCATCAAACTTATAACCATGGAAACCTCATGGTATGAACATTAGATTGGACGTTTTAAATGCACTGGATTTCTATTTCAACTACCTCCTTTGTAATAGCTACTTATATGGTGTCATTTCTTGCATTTTCGAAATATTTGTATTTTAATATTTTACCATATTGACACCACAGAATGTATGTCAGCCTCAGCATTTCTTTGTCCTTTATTTTGTTATTTTTTTCTTTTTTGTACTTGGATAGGGTTTTACCCAAAATTATGTACAAATCAACTTTTTAGCACTACTGCCTTAAAGCACTATCAGTGATTTGATAAATCAGATAACAAAAAATCATCAAAAATCAGCATTTTTGCATGTCTGGAAACTAGTATTGGTATTCTACACCCATACCCTGTGAGTGATACGACCAAACACAGCCTCTTAAAGACTAATCGGTTATTTAGTCATAGTGTCGCGAAACGGACACTTTCTACAACACGTAATTGGATGGAGATTTGTATTTTGAACACTGCCTTTTCTACCTTTTCTGTTAATTCTTCATTTGGAAAAAATAACTTATGATGATTCCACAGACTTTATCCTTCACTTTTAAACTATTACTCCCAAGTTTCAGAATAGTTTCACTCTGTCGGATAAATCCCTGATAGTGTCTTTAATATTTGGCCTTTTGCTTTATCAATTCCAACTTAAAACTATAAGTGAGCCTTTCAAGAAGTGTACACAAGTATTTCTTCTATAAGGACTACAGGCTGCCTTTAAAGGCAGACATGTTAACCTGGTAAATGTTGAACACTGCTCACATCTTTTTTCAGATATTTGTTTACAATATATCGTTTACATAAAAAATAATGCATCACCCAACGAACCAGTAGCACATGTTGGTTTGAAAAGCATACAGGCATCAGGTGTTTTTGTTAAGAGGAAATTAACTCTCTATTGAAAAACAAGCGCATGTTATACAGGCTGATTAGAAAAAACCTTAAATCACACAGACACACACCATTTAATAAGAAAGACCCCGGAGAAAGACCACCCTGGTTAGCCTTGATTAAAAAAGCTAGGATATGAACGCAGGCTTCATTGAAGCAAGTTGCTAGACAAACTTGTTTGGTACATCCGCGTAGTTTATCCTTGTTAGCACTCTAATATTCTCACAGCCTTTATTATTATTGTCTGTCATTGCCGGTAAGCAATGTGCGAGTCTTAGCAATCTTATTATGTCTTCAAGGCAAGCCAGAGTTCCTGGCAGGATCGGTTAGTGCAATAGTAAAAACAATTGATCTTTATATAATTCAGACCTGCGTGGTAACCCGATTTTGTCATCATTCCATGCTAACTTCAAACCCCCCCTTCAAAGCATTCTCTGGCATTCGGATATAACAGAAATAATTTGACTATAGATTAAGGTAGTTGTTTGTGTGAAAACATCGATTACAAGGGGGCTGGATGGGAGGGCAAGTTTTCCCGGACCAAAAGAAAAATGACAGATTTTTGGTTTTGATTTTGACGATTAGTGATTTGGGGACAAAATTGGTTAAAAATCTGGGGTTGTTCCCCCACGCCTCCCCCCCCCCCTTAAAACCGCCCCCCCCCCCCCGTTTGCACCCCAGAAAAACGTCCTGGCCACCGGCACTGTAAAAGAAGGAAATAGTATCAATTTTTGGAATATTTGCCATTATTTTGGCAAACGCCCCTTTACCGCTTTTCATCGAGAATGTACACCCCCTTCTGCATTGATATTTGCTGTATTTGGCACTTGCACACTGATTCTCAATGTTAATGCCACTGGGAAATTTCAAAATGGTTGAAAAAACTGGGGTTGACTTCTTCCCCCCCCCCCTCACTTCCCCCCCCCCAACACACACACACAAATTTCATTCACTCTCCCCACGTTTGTACCGAGAAAAAAAAGTCTGGCACCGGCACTGTACAATGAAGGAATAGGACCATTTTTACCTTTGACATGTACCGCTTTTCATTGAAAATGTAACCCTCCCCGGGCCCCCCACCCCTTCCTGGCATTATTGGATGTGTGCTGTATTTCACACTTCTAGGTCCATTCAGAACTTCCCTGCCTTATGCAGTGCATTTGCATTGCTTTGGATAGCAGTCTCTGCACATACTGCATGCTGTACTGCAAACAAAGTTAAATTTTTCCAACTTGCATTGCTTGGTTGGCATCAATTACAGCAGAAAGTGATCGATAATTTAGGTATGCTGCAGCCCTGCACTGTGTGAACGGACCTACCATGCTCACTGATTACATATCAACTTGGAAATTTCACAAATATCATTTTTGTCCTCATGGTCCTCGGCCACAACTTTAAAAAGAGACTATGAGAAACACTTAAAGGCACTATCATTGATTTGCTAAATCAGAAAATTGACACAATCATCAAAATCAGATTTCTGCATGTTTGTAACCCTTCAAATGATACGCCGAAGCACCACTAAGGGCAAACTCGAAATTTTTAGTCCTTTACTGTCCGTTTGGACACTTAAAATTCAACACGTAAATTGAATGGGGATTCATTATCGTTGAACACTGCCGTTTTCTTTCTTGTTCTGTCATTCTTCAGTTGGAAAAGTAACTTGTGAGATTGTACAGATTTTACCCTTCACTTTTAAGCTTTTCCGGCAAATTTCAAGTATTTTGACTCTCGTATAAATCACTGTTAGTGTCTTTAAAGCATATGTTGTGTATGTGGCATCAATAATATGTTTAAGCTGCATGTTTTAATTAGAAGTAGTTACGTACTTTTATTTGCAAACCCTGGCGTACAATTTGACCAAACTAACTGGATGTAGTTATGGTCGGTTTCTATGTGATACTGTTTGAAGATAGCTTTTCCTGTAACAAAGATAAAAAGACATTTAGGAGTCAGGTAACACCCGCGGGTGTTTTGAATCAATCCCACAATTGCATTTCAATGTGTCCATACTGTACTGACACACTTCAGGCTTGGGATAAAGTGTCAGAAAGTATAGAACCACAAGACTTCCATGATCCCGCAAAAAATCCCTAGTACTACCACCTTCTGGCTAAAATGAGTGTAAAGTTGGGTTTTTGGTGTGTTAGAAAGGATTTTTTGTGGGATCACTTGACCTTATTGAAGAGAAATTTCCCAAAAAAATGGGTGCATTGTGGGGATTGACTCAATACACCCTCTAGGTAACACCAAAGGTTTTTTTGTAAATACAAAACATCATTTGGGTAGTGGTTGTTGCAACTGACTTCCCTGGTGATTTGATGTATGTTTACGACATTGTGCATATTAACACGATAATATAATTGTACATTGGAACACTTATACACCGCACATTTTTTTTTAGCCTGTTCGGTCTTTGACATTTTACTGCCCATTCACGCCTTGTTGTCAACTTACCGGTCATAAAAAAAGAAAACAATGGTTTGTGGCATACAGCCGTCTGCCATAAAATTAATTTGTATGTTCATGAAGACTTACTCCAATTTATCAGACATTTTCAAGTAGTACATTTCCTTAAAGGTGTTCTTCATTTGTGAGTTACAAGGATAAATATCCCAATTGAGCTTGATTGGGTGGGTGACCCGATTACGGTCTGATTTTTCATATGTTTTCTCCTACACATAGAATCATTTTATCACGAAATTCTGTAATCCAAATTGTGAGTTAATTTGGGGGGCATTTTTGTTCATAACACAAACAAAAACATTTTCAGGGCTTCAAATTTCAACTGGGGTTATGAGAAAAATATGAACCGTCTTTAGATCCCAGAATCTCATTTTGATGGAGTAAAGTGAGGAGAGAGGTTGTCTATTGGGTCACCCACCTTAAAGGTTCATACCACGTTAAGGTAATGTTAAAGGGCAACGAGAGATTTGCAAGTCATCCCTGTTTTCCTGTGATATGTAATGATTGCATCTAAATTGAAGACTCCATAGATTCCTTACCTTTTATTTGGTTAACAGAATAACTTAAACAAAAACAAAAGTAATTTGTATATGCTTATATTTCAATAGAAAACAAAGGCTGATTTTTGTTTTGCCTCCTATACGAAATTAGGAAATTTCACAATTTTGTACCAAAGCAAACATTTCTCAGCGTATCCTTTCAAGGGGAATTTTTTGATGGAAAGCTTTACACGAGTGCCAAAAGCATAATTTCACATTTTTAGGGACACCTGTTATTTTAAATCTCTCATTGCACCTTTAAGGTACTGGATTCTCAAAATATTCCTTGCCACATTCATTATTGGGTTTGACCAAATACAGGGGAAGGTTGATACATGGGTCACAAGTTGAAAATGTTACAAGTTGTCTTCAGGATTAAAATAAGGTCTATATTTGCCCTACACCTTTATAGGTTAGTCCAATACAAGCTGATAAAGGCTCAAGGTCATCTTGGGGTAAAATTTTTTCAGAATTATCCATTATTCATCAAACTAATTCAACTCTCTCGACCATAATTTCAGAATGCTTCATATGGGGTTAGATTATGACATCTCATAGACACCTTTATGTAACTAAAAACATATGCATCATATTTGAAAGGCAAAGGACAACTCTTAAATTTACCCCAGTTTTGAACTTGAACATATTTTGTGACGTAGCTACTAAACTATAATTTGTACATGAGCAACTATTACTTTAAGTCCATGGGACACGACAAAACTATTGACATACATTGTAATACAATTGAACACTTTCAAATTATGACCCCTTTTAAACCTTACCCTAGTGACGTAGCCAGGTGGGCACAGCAGAGGGGTAATAGTGCCTCCAATGGGAGTAAAAGATGGATATCCATGCTAAGTCCAGCCCTTTTTCGGACTATGTTGCCCTGTGATTAGGAAATGTTTTGCCTGTGGATCAGAACATTTGTGCACTACAGGAACTTGTCCCCTCAGAATCACCAGTCTGGTAAACCCCTGCCTACTCTCTATATAGTTGTCAAACCAATAATTGATTGAGCATGGCAAACAAGATTTTTTAATTCAGTACCCTTAAGGCTGACTCAGAGATTTTCGGAATATATATTTTTTTTGGCCGTAGTTATTAAAATAATCTCTATAACTAAAGATAGTCACCTCAAATGCTGATTCCAAAGTTAAGATGAATCTGATTTTTTCGTTGTTCATACAGTAAACAAAAATGCATAGTCCAAGATTGCATAGGATACCGTGTATACAAAAAATTCCGGATCTGGAATTTTAATAACCAAGTTGTGATTCTCTATTTGAAGGACTTCGATTTTAAGCTTCGTCCATTTTGCACCCGTGATTAGTGTATGGACAGCTTTGTATATGCAAAAAACATGATTTTTTGAAAATTGAGTGTCAGGCCGTCATCCAGAAAATCTCTGAGTCGGCCTTTAATTACCCTAAAAAACTTGTTTCCAATTGTTACCATGAAATGTGGACAAGATATTTATTGAAATATACATTAATATTGAAATCGGGACCAGACTATATTAATCATTTTTTTTTTCATGATATCTTAAATCTGTCTGTGGTAGCTCTCTATAGGGTTCTTGCATAGTGTGAGGTCACCCACACATTGACCTGTAGGATGTCATAATGAGGTTATATGGCCATAACATCATCCTAAATTAAATCAACGCCACAAGGTCTGAGATGTCTTGAGCTTTGATATTGTCATGAAAGCCGGTCATCTTAGTATATAAACCTCAATATCTTGGCGAAGACCTAATGTGGGGGTGTGACCAACCACAATGAAAAAGACAAGGTTTTTAATCGTTATCAAAAGCAAAAATTGTAATGTGGATGATAATTGTGATGTATTTTATTATTAAAGTAATTGCATGAAATATGAATATTTATCTGCTTTCATGAGGAGCTGTTCTTGACAAACCTCGCCGGAATAAAATTTTAGGGCTATTATCATTTCAGCTCTTCTGTACCACTTCAGCATGTCATGCACAAGTAATATTGTGTAACTAATACTTGATCTTCATAAAATTATAACTTTCAAACCTGGGGACCCAAGAAAAAAATTGGGTGAACAATTCCCCCCCTGCCCCCGCCCCCTTGTGCCGTCACTGGTCCTTGGGTAGTGACCCCATTCACAGAACCGCGACAGCAGACAACACATGTATTCGGTGATCTGTATTTTTTTTATTGTAAGTCAATGTTCTTCGCACTACCTATATACATTCTTACATGTCCTATGATTGGTTCAATAAATGTTATACTCATTCGTTTGTAACCAATCATCTGTTAGTTCTCATGGGGTTAAACTAAATAGAGGACAACTTGTGGTCCAGTGTATTGAGCACTCCCCCCCACCCTGAAGGTCGTGGTGTCCGAACCTTGCTGCGGCCAAGTGTTGTGCCCTTGATTGAGTGGCGTTTACATCATTCCTCCCTCTCCACCAAGGTAAATAAAGTGTACAGCAATTATTCCAGTGCGGGAGGTAACAGACTCCGTTGTGCGGAGGAGTGGGCGACCCCCCCCCACAGCAAATTTATACGAGGAGTCTGGCCCAACCATTAAGGAAAGAGAGATGGGCACCTCCGCGCACGGCAGACACTTTTACTAAAATTATGTGTCACATTCATATTGTGTGAAAAGCAAACTTCAAGAATCGTGCAAAAACTCTACAAAAAAAAAAAAATTAACATAAATTTAAAGGAAATATGTCAAGATTTTGTTGTCAAGCCAAGTTTGACTTTACATTCATAAAATATAGTACATACAATCACGAATTCCCGAAAAATAATACAATTTGATGTAAAATTACCAAAAAGAGCATTTTAATTTTTGCTTTTTTGACATACGAAGAAAACGGGCTTCATTTTCGCCAGTGCTTTCATTGGATCAAAAGCGCCCAATTTTTGCTCTTCCTCTGACGTCAAAGTTGATGACCAAAAGATCGTGTTGACTCGAATTGTTATTGGCTGACACTGTATATTGATGGATGAATGAAAGTAATAATAAAATTAGAAAACTAAGTTACAGAATGACATAGTTTGGTTTCATTCGTTGTTTTATTATTATTAAGTGGCAATACTGCGATAGGATGGTCACAACGACGTAAATTATGGATGGTCATCACTTTGACGTCACCATTTGCCTGCGATGTGGATTTGTCAAATCGTTTTCGAGTTAGCTATTGGGCGGAAAATTAAAAGGGCAAAATGTGGACAATTTTTCAACTTATTTTGATTTATAATGTAATCATACGTTACTTAAGCTTCCATCCATACCATTTTTTCCAATATACGAATCATGACCTATTTCCGTTTAAATACAGATTAATTAAACACATCCTTACACATCTAAAAATATAGTTGGGAGGTCTTCCACTCATCTGCCGTTAACTTGCTAATTAATCCAGTACTGTGCAATTAGCAAAGAGGACACATCACACTCAATACTTGTGAGGTTGGTACCATGACACCATGGTAACCACTTATGCATATTTTAATCTCCGCCGTGCACTTCGGTGAAAACGTAAGAAGACTGCGATCTCATCTTCAAATAGGGTTCTCACCATGTTATGGATTAGCACATATGCCATTATCTATCATTCAGGTTCATCGTTGTGGTCCTTTAACCCTTAATTCCTTGAGTAGAGAAGATATCAAGGCTTTCCCCCAATGCATGGGAGCAATGCCTTGTGGGATCTACTGCTATCTTCCTCTTTTCTTGAGTGTTGATACCATATTCATGATCCATATTTTTTTGCAAATTCAGATTCATTGCTAAACACCATTATATAAACATTTTTCATGGACTGTTTGCATCATTTTTGTTAAAGGTACCAGGAGGAGATTTGTTGGGGAAACCAATTTCTCTCAGTTTTTTGCACTTGATCATAACACCTCCCAAAGACTGCTTTGACGGGTTTATGGGAAAAACAAGTAAAAGAAAACCAAAGACTAGGTGTGTGAACTGGCTCTCTATTGTATCTTTCCCATAGAAAAGCATGCCTTGAGATTTTATCTGCCATGCAACGTACAGAAATCTCATAATTTTAGTCTAGCCAAACGATGCTGTATTTAGCTTCATTCACTTTTGGTGGATCTAATTAATTAGCAGCTTCTAAATTTTAAAAAACTCAAACCAGGGTTC
The DNA here is from genome assembly GCA_023653785.1 of Ophioderma brevispina. Taxonomy (NCBI): domain Eukaryota; kingdom Metazoa; phylum Echinodermata; class Ophiuroidea; order Amphilepidida; family Ophiodermatidae; genus Ophioderma; species Ophioderma brevispina. The sequence continues at coordinate 33,332 of JAMKCH010033211.1, forward strand.
AACAAAATGGGGGCCTTCTTCGGGACTGTCATTGTTCTCTTTACATTTTTAATTATGTACTTCCTTCTTGCTTTTCTTGTTTAACAGACCAGAAGATTTATTTAAAAATCAATGATAAACTTTGAAGACTATTGTTAGGCCAAGAAAGCCCATTATTCAGGGAGAACGGTTTGAATTGGTCCTCACATCTCCCCTCCCCCAAATGTTGTGGATCATTCAAAGTTGCATTTCCAATCTTGTTAATCATCATATTCGTCCATTGTGGTGATTATAGACACACAAAAATTCCCTTTTAAGTTCCAAAAAGCCCTTTTTTTTAATGAAAAACATTTATGAAACTGCAGAGTGTAATTGCCTTAGATACTTTCCATGTATACACAAATGTTTGGGGGGCAGCGTTCCCCCCTCTGAAAATGTTTTTGGAGGGAAAATCAGGAAGTAAAAGAAAATATAATGTTAAGATCAGGGCCTTTTTCGGACTCTTTTTCCCTGCTACCACCGGATATTTTTTACCAGTGAATCGTGGCATCTGTTGCACCTAACCAGAAACTCCCCCTCGGAACCACCGTGCTGGCTGCCGCAACGGTGAGGAGCTTCAACAAACCAGCATGCATTGACAAGTTGTTGTTGTTTTATAAAACACATCTACTTACTCAAATGTTGAAAAATGAAAGAAATCGAGTAAAATAAGCCAGATATGACCAAATTTTGAGCACAATCCTTTTTTTTTCGCCATTCCATGGGATGTACTGCACATTATGTGTTTGTGAGACGGGTAAATATCAATATCATGATGCCTTGGTCAACTAACTACATTTTCTTTGATTTTTTCAGTACGGATTAAATCAATGAATTTATTTTATACCAATTTGCCCACTGATATGACGAATCCAAACACCAATTCACCTGTTGTAGAGCAAGAAACAAGATCCTTCCTAATTTTTAGATATGCAAGAGTGGATTCCCTTTATGTGGCATACTGGTATCTATACCTGGTTTAACAGTCGAGTGTTGAACAGCCTTTCATACTTACACTTCAGGATTAATTGGGTGCGATTTTGTGTGAACATTAACCTTTTTGAAAATCAATTATGAAGATTATGCTATTTATAGATCAATAAACAAAATAGCATGGTTCATAATTCCGTTCATAATACTATGCCCCGTATATCGTAACTTGAGTATTCTTGCTTTAATAACTAACTGTGTAAATCCCATGGAATGGAGGAAAAAGGGTGGCTTCCAAAATTGGTCATATCTGGCTTCTTTTTTCAATCGTTCTTTCATTTTTTCAAACATTTGTAGTAATATTCAGATTTGCTTTATTCAAGACCACAATTCTAATGATTCATTGACTTTCATATAACGGTCAAGTTCATCTGCCACCATTGCACAATTTTTTTTTTATTCACGTTTTGTATGTCATGCTCTGTGACATGTGCATCAAACCATTACATTGTGGAGAAAGCAATGTGGGATATGATCTGAGGTTCTTACAATCTTAAGAGCTATTAGGTCATATAGTCAAGTCACTATCAACTAAATCAACTCCAAAAGTTGGTAAGTTTTGTTGGGGGTGTAGTATGGACTGTAAAACAAGTTTTGCTTCATGAAAAGCCCAATTAATGTTGTAATCAACGTTTTGGGTCCCAATGTTAGTCTTGGGCGCCGTTCATTGTGTCCAATAAATTACTTATGCACAATCATATCCATGGCAAAATCAATCTGCAGCCAAGTAGGGATTTAAAATTTTCAAAACATCCATCTGTTCTATTTTTTGTACCCCCTTTTAAACCACATTTAACACAAAGTGTAATTTTCATTTAATTCCACACAAATTGCTGCTATTGCTCCTGCCAAACCTTTATTGGTTTTGAATGCACACGGTTGCTGACGTTCAAATATGTTCCAAATGACTGCAGGAATGATGAGTTTACTATAAACACCTGTAGTGTTTCCCTCAACTTCCAACTTTAACATGAACGGTCTAACCTCCTTCAATGATCCTGTGAGCCCTACACCAAAGTAAAAAATAAGGCTATTACAGTGCCCCTGCTGTATAAAGATGTTTGAAAGACCTTCTTACTACTGGGTGACATGGAACACGTGCAGGATCCAATGAACTTGAGAAAGTTCATGTCCAAAGGGAGAAAGGTGGACTAGCCTTATGCCCATCGTTTTGTCTAGTTAAACCCAAGTGAAGCATTGCTCATATTCTTTGTTCCTCACTAATAAATTCCTGAACTTGGAGCTATTTTAAATCATATCACATCTCGTTTGTATCTTTTCAATATTTGCCGTGTTTTATGAATGTCCTGTATTGTATTTTTATTGTGTAACATTTTTGACAACCCAGGTTGCCTCAGGTTGAATGTCGTAAGCCAAACGGAAAAGGGCAGATTGTGGTTCAATTTGTGCATATTGCACCTGAAACTTATGTACTATATACATCACAGTGCTGGTTGACATAAGAGCAAGTATCGTTTTGCTTTGATCTCTCCACTCAAATGCCATCTGTGCTTATTTTCTTAGTAATTTTGTTTTCTACTTTTTATAACTCTTTTTTTTTTACTAAGTTCCAAGATTTTAGGATCATCCATTCTATTTATTACTATATGAAACAAAATTGGTATTTTTAGATAACTGATTTTTAACTTACTGGCTGTTACTGTCAGGCTGTGACAGCATAAAAGGGATAAATTACACCATACAATATTTCGAAGTTGAATTGTTATGTGGTCGGTACTTTTCATGATTTTTGGAGGATAAAAAGGTCTGTAATGGACTGTTTTGTGGTGTGTTTTTGCTAGAATTAAATTTTGGAATAATTTTAATTTTTTACATTATTTCTATTGAAAATAAAAAAGTATGGAGTGGTCATTATTTTCAGATGGCTTCATGGACATGAAAAAAAGACAATACACACTGCTAAAATTAGCCCTTTCCGATGCATGCGCTTCACTTCAACACTCACCTAAAATGCTAGGCAGGTTGAGAACTTTGTCGCCAAAAAGCGCAACTTGGCGGTGGCGTATCCATAGCTGCAGTCGATATTTACGTTTTGAACAGTGGACAGAAAACGGCTGTAAAGTGGCAGGTGGAACCTATTTGGCCCAGGGTATAGTGATGTTGGCCCCACCTGAAGGAGGGAAGTGACACTCCATCCTAATCAGATGACATTTTCAGTAGGGCTAAATCTTGTCTAAACAGTCTAGTGATCGTTCATGCATGCAGAATAACATGGCAGTGTTATGCTACCATTTTCGATGGCTTGTACGTAATAATAACTGGTGTTATATTTCATATGTAGCCTAACCTTTAGCTAATTTAGTATTCAATGGACGATAGCTAAACATTTTAACATTCATACGATGGACAGATAGAAATGTTATTCTCCTTCCTGCGTCAACTTTGAATTTATCTTTGCATTGACTGAAGGAGATTAGATTTATTCAATCCTGATCCTTGGGGAAGAAAAAAGAAAATGGAAAAGAACATTGGGAACTAGGGGTGTTTGGCTAATGTTCGAACACACCGTGTCCATATAATTGGCCTCTATAATGATTTATAGGGATTACCACTGACCAATGGATGTACAATAAAGCTCAAGGAATGTTAAGCTGTGAAATTTAGGATAGAATCCATTCTTTCTTGCTCAGTGGATTGCAGGAACCAAGAGAAGATACCATAGCTTCCACACATGCATTGCTCCTTGGAAGTTTTGTAGTTTTTGCCCATGTGTATCGTTGAGCTTAAGCCGCCTCAAAATGCCCGTTTGTGATCAGTACTAATCAATTAGCCATGTTTCATCACTACCGATCCCCAGAGTACTGTAAAAACCTCCATTGGAAGCAATGCTTGTGGGAAGCTATTGAAATCTCTCTTACATGGAACCTATTTGAGACTGGAGGAGGTGTAATGTTCTTCCCAGAATGCATCTCAATTACAATTTTTGCACAATTTGTCACATGAAATTTACAGTGACCCAAAGTGAATTAACAGACTATTCCCGATCTTGCAAACTTAAGTATACTTGTCACTATAAATTCATGACAATCATTGCACAAATTGTTTGGAGAAATGCTTGTGGGAAGAACACTATACCTCCTTTTGTTTTAGAAATATAAATCAGGTTCTCTCATCGTCACCAATATGTGTGGATTTCATGTGCTATGTCTCCTAATTTAGTCCCAGCTAATGTATTTTATGGAAGGGGGGTACTTACCCAAAATTGGATCGGGTGTGCGTCCACCGGTAAAAAAATCGACCAGGTTATAGTGACCAAATTGTACAAAATAATGACCCCTTTATATAGTTGTGATTCCAAATTTTCGAACCATCTATATAGTTGGCTTTGAAATTTTCGCACCATGTTCATAGGTAATCTTAGCAAAATCGGCCCTTTTTCATTCATAGTAACCTCCTTTCCAAAATCTCTAATCAACCTTTCCGTTGTGATTTGAGCAAAAATCGCGTAAAATTGACCCCTTTTCATAGTAAAATGCGACCCAAAATTGAAAAATGACCCATTTTCTATAGTAGCAATACCATCAAAAAGTGACCATCTTTATAGTAGGCCTGGTATGAACAACGACCCATTGTATCGTAGGCGTGAAAATGTGAACCCAATACGTCGCCACATATGTACCTACCCTTTTCCCTTGAGTACCGTCCCCCCCCCCCCGGGGTCTGGGAAAAACGGCCCGGGTGCAATTTCATGGTAATAATGGATTAGGTGGGTTCTGCTCTTGCAAGATTGGGTGCCAATGTCAGGTGCAGATCATAATTAGGAGTGAGGATATGCTTTTTCAGACAAAAATTTGAGCAAAATTTGTGGGACAGTGTGCCTAACTGTACCCAAGCCCATCCTATGATACCCCTAGCCCTAATCCATAACCGTAACCCAATCCTAACCTTATTCCAATCCTAACTCTCAGCCTTACCTAATACCAACCCTCCCGATCCTACCCTATACCCTGATCCTCACCCATTATACTCCTAATTCTACCCCGGCTATCCTAAGCTGCCCTTATTCCCGGATCCTAACTGAACCTTAGCACGGTTATGATGTGTATCAGAAAATTCTCCTTTTTTGAAGACCAGTAGGAAATCTTAATCCAGATAATTGATAGAGTCTATTAATAACATGAACAGGTAGCTAATATTTCAGTTCTTTGAATTTTCAAAAGTCTGCTTATCAGCTATTGAAAGCAATCTGTAATCTCCCCAGTTCATATGTACGAGATATCTTTGTGTACAAAAAAAAAAGAGAGGAAAAATAGAAAAACCTGTAGCGTACATGTACAGTGATAAATGTAAATGTGAATATTACATAAAGCATTGCTGTCAAAATTACCAAAATTTGACATTTGCAGCAAATTAATTTTATATTTGAATACTTCTTTGAACATATATTGTATATATTAATTTATTTGTAGGGTAAATACTGCATTTGACAATGGTACTAAATAAAAGAGGAATAAGTCTCAGTGACTCACAGTGTATCCTACATCATAAGATTTGTGGAATTGTTCAGGCTCCCATTTAGGCAAAACCAAGTCATTTTCATCTGAAATTGATCAACGGCTTCAAATGCAATATATTTCATGTGATGCACTAATTAAATGCTAATGAATTACAAAACACATTAATGAGGATAATGCATACATTGAACTTTAACTCTTTTATGCAGGTGAAAAGTAATTAAAAGGAGAAGAGTTGTATGTCACTGTTTCTTTTGATCAAAGCTATGGGGCCTACTTAAAAATCCATTTCAATCTAAAATGTAGGAATTAATATTGATTATTGTCACTTGAATTAAAACGAGAGTTTAACTTAAAAGGCTGACTCAGAGATTTTTAAAATATATTTTTTGTGTAATAATTAAAAAATAGTCAACTATAATTAAAGTTAGTAACCTAAAATGCACAATTCCAAAGTTTGAGATGAATCAGATTTTTCGTTTTGATGCAGTAAACATTTATGTATATAGTATTATGTGCCATATGATACTGTGTATAAAAAAAAATCCGGATCCGGAATTTTATAACAAAGTTGTGATTTTCTATATGAAGGACTTCGATTTGATCTTAGCTATTTCACACAGTGATTAGTATTTGGACAAGCAGTATGTATATGCAAAAAAACACAATTTATTTGAAAATTGAGGGCGCCCTCCTCGCGAAATCTATGAGTCAGCCTTTTTAACACTCATAGTTGAATTACTTTTCCCTTTGATTGTGTAATCTATCATACTCAATAAAATGGATGTTTGGGTATTCCATAATTATGAAATTGATCCTAGGTGCTATGCAAAGTAGTTGTCCCCTGTCATTTAAAGGACATTCAGAGATTTTGTGGGAAGGGTGCCCTCAATTTTTTTTAACAAAGCCATATTTGTTGTTTGTACACACAGCCTACCCACACTCCCAAATTAACAATACCCAAATGAATAAGGCTCCAACAATCTTTCTGTTACAAAACTAGAGTAATTTCTTTTGTAAATGTCTGGATCTGGACGATTAAAGGTGCAACAAGTCATCCATATTTTCTGTGATATGTAGTGATTTCATATAGATTAGACATGCAATAGATTCTTTAACTTTTATTTTGCTACAGAAATGACTTAAAATGAAAACAAAAGGTGATAGAAAATAGAAAATATAGGCTAAAGTACCTATTTGCTCCTTTTAGAAATTTCACAATTTTGTACCAAAGAAACTGTTCTCAGCTTAATCCTTTCAGATGAGGATATTTTTGATAGAAAGCTTTACACCAGTGCAAAAATCAGATTTTTGCACATTTTTTAGGGACACCGGTTATTTGAAATCTCTCGTTGCACCTTTAAATTAACAGAGTGACCTATGAGGAACTGAAATCCTTAATCAAAATGAAATGCTAGAACCAGTTGGGAGTTTCAGCATTGATTTATTTTGTTGTCCTGTAGAACTAGAGGCAAAACGGAAGAGGTTTTGATCACCATCAGATCTGTTTCTCTCAGACTCTTTGGTGCATCCGTTTTACTGAAGATACAGGTAATATCACTAGCTTTGAAGTGTACAGAAATGATTCCATGAAGTCCTGACTTTAAAAGTTTGTCCTGTAGCTTTCATCAAGATTTGATTTGATCCTGTTCTATTCTGCTCTGCTCTGCTCTGCTCTGCTCTGCTCTGCTCTGCCCTGCCCTGCCCTAACATCATAACATCAAAACACTCTCTAGGCCATAAATTTCTCTGAGGAAGTGAGAAAAATAGAAACTTTCTTCTGATATCAAAATCCCAATTTTGATCAAGAAAAGTGGAGGGATGAGGTTGTCGATCAGGTCACCCACCTTTAACATGATTATTTTGTAAATCTTTGATAGTCATAAGGAAGCTCTATAAGCTTTTTTGTATCTAATGCCACTACTCTGTTGGAGAAGCCAGAGGCAGTGGAAGCTGCTAAATTGGGGAGGGACTAGAGGGGACAGCAAATTTTGTGGAATGTATCCCCTCCAGTGGTGTAACAGGTGGGAGGGGGCAGGTTGCCACCCAGAGAGCTTTGACTGGGAAAAAAGCTTGAAAATCATGCTAACTCGGCCCTTTTTTGCATCCTGACTGTGAAATTTTTACCTACAACCAGGAAACCTGCCTCTATAAAAACCACCTCCAACTGGGAAAATCTGCATCAAAACCGGGAATTGGCCCCTCTGACAAGTGACCCCTGTTATGCTTCGATCCCCTCGTCTCTGCTTCTGCTGCCTATGGCCAGAGAAGTCGGAGGAAAGTTCCACCAACCAGAACCTTTGCCGCCAGATCCTGAGTGCCAGATAATAAAAAGGTGCTTGTCTTTTATGCTTTAGGCTCCCAACTTCCTTTGATGCCCCCATGTAAACTCTTTGCCCTCATCTGCCCCAGTAAATTGAAATGTGTAGTTGCACCATGCACTATACTCATATGATACATGTATGAGAATCATATTCCCATATCACTTTGTCTCTGCATATAGAGGGCATGGGGCAACCCCACTTTATGCCCCTTACTCAACACAATTTGATGACAGACTAAAAGATGATATGCTATCAATAAAATATAAGTATGCAAGACTGGACCATAAGATGAGGCAGTAAATGGATGAGTCAAGACGAAGAAGGTGTGTCAAGTTACACTTAGTGACCAGGCTAGTGGGGCTCCACTAGATATTGACTTGTTAACTTTAATCCTGTTGTGCAGGCGAGAAAGTCCATTTTTGCAAAATTGGTAAACAAATTCACAAATTATAAAAAATGACCATATTGGTTTTGAATCGGCATGAAAAATATTTTCAAATGAGCTCAAACATGCCTAATCATGCTTCTTGCCGATCTCTCAAAAAAATTGGAAAGAACCTCTAAAAAACCACCACCTTATACTAAACCCTGCTACCTAGTCAAGTATTAACCCTTTTAAACCTAGTGAGAGATTCTGTATAAGGCTGTTTGATGTAAATGAACACAAAAGGTAATTTTTAAAGTCCATAAAAGCCAGACAATTGACAACAAGCATTGATGAAAAAAACTGGACATTTACCGCATGGCAGGTTAAGGCCCATATGAAAAAAATGTTGTTTGCTGAAGAATAGTAGGATTGGTGGGCAGTGGCGATGTTTTTTTTTAAAGATGAATTCATCCTGTTTTCAAAGAAATGGGAATTTTCAGGTTTTGCCTAAAAATCAGGATCTTTGTGTTTAGGGTTGATGCAATTGATTTATTTTCAACCCATTTAGGGTCATTTGGGTCATTTTCTCTGTTTTTCAGCTTTTTTGTTCAAAAGGGATCCCATGCATGTGTTTACTCTATAATGAAGACAAACCTGCTAGTATTTAATTTTTTTAAAATATCATTGTAAGTCATATCCGACCAACATACCCTAAGGTTTGAGTTCGAGCTTTGCTGCAACCAATGTGTGCACTTGAGTAAGGGCACTTATTCAAGTATTTCTCTCTACCAGGTGTATTACGGTACCAGTATTATTCAATGCGGGAAGGGTTATATACAAGACTCCCTGTGGAGGACCCGGGTGTAGTGATCCCCTACAGCAACATTTTACTATGTGAATAAAAAAAAATGGTGCAAGGATTAAAGATGACCTGGAACCTTTAACGCAATCACTGTATATCATGGATTGTTATTGCTTTATAAAAACACATCTACATGTTTACTTTCATGTGTTGAAAAAAAGTGAAACAAAATCTAATGGAGAAATAGTTAGAATGGAGGTTTGAAACAACAACAAATTATGATTAATGATTTTATCAGGTCAAGGTCGTCTGCCAGCCTGCACAATTTTTTGGGATTAATGTAGTCATAGTAACATCATGATGGCAGTTTGGAGTATTCGGGCCTGCCTGATCTGAGGGGGCAAAATTTCCCAATGTCTTGGGAAATTTCCCCCTCAGGGGGGTCAAAAGGCCAATTTTCCCGGTTCAGAGGGCTTAAAAACGGATGATTAGCATGATTTTTGCAATTTTTTTCCCGCCAAATCGTCTGGGGGGGGGGGGGCAACCTGCCCCCACCTGCCCCCCCCCCCCCCGCCTGTTACCCCACTGTATGAGGGGGTGTGTGTGGCCCAGTCCTTGATAGAGCGATGTGATGGCACGCCGTTCATGTGGACACAGGGCTGCCCCTTTCATTTACCTTTTAAAGGGTTTACTTACAAACACCAAACCAAAAAACTAACAAAGAACCAAAAAAATTCCCTCTTTAAAAGCAAGCCAAATGGCAGAAAGTTGCGGATTATACATAAGAGCAGCAAAGCATGTTGTTGATATTCAATAATTCAAAAGTGCATGCAACCCGGGTGTTTGTAAATTCATGCGTGCTTATGAAAAGATAAAGTAGGCCCAACCTAGTCATTTCTTGATTAAAAAAGTGTGTGGATTATCCAATTTATGGGGGATAAATGCATTAGCTTTCACAAATGAAGTGAAATGAGAAACGCCCTGGGGAATTAGCAGCAGACAAGATTAAAATGCGGGAGTGGGGGTGACGAGAGCTTTGCATATTGATGGCGAATTTATGAAGCAAGCAATTTATAGGCATGTCCGGTAATAGAAACATAAGCAAATCAATAGACAAAGTGGGATACGACAGACCCACGGATACCTAAATCAAGAGGTATGCGTGTGCAGTGTAATAAACAACTTAGATTGGCGGTAGGAATCTAATTGATGATGGATATGTATATGTGGTCACTTTTATTAGTGTTCCTTAAACACAAAAAATACTGTGAGGTGTCCTGGTAAGTGGGTCTTGTAGTTTGCGCATTTCTGGTATATGAATGACTGGTGCCAATTTAGGCTATACTTTTTTCAACAATTTTCAACTTTGTGACAATAGCAAATTTCCTAAAATGCTAAAAGGACAAAAATTTTTATTAACTTGGCCCAAAACCTGTATTACTAAGGGATAACTATAGGATCTCATTGTTTGGGTGAAAATTTATATCAATGTGGGTCATACTTCAAAAAACTCCCTGCCCCCAAACCAAACTCAAAACTCACCCTTGGAATTCATTTTATTGATATAAGTTTGATGATTTGCATTCTTGGTACTTTGCTGTATTTGCTCCTGACATTGAGTCTTTGCCAATGAATCTGGAGTATAATACCCCAATGATAACTAAATTTCGTTTCTTTAAGTTTTTATGAAAACATGACTGGAAAGGTGATTGAAAGGACAAATTGGCCAATATTCCATAGAAACCTCCTGCTCCTTATCCCTCTACTTATTTTCTCCCTGTTCACTCCTCTAGCTCTTCATCTTGGGCCTCACCTCATTTTTTCAGCTAAAATATAAGCTAGCTCACACATCCTTTTATTTGTTTGTTTTTCTTTGAGAAGGATTTTTATGATCATGAAACAGTGGGGTATTTTATATTGGGTGTTTTAAACACATTTGGGGCACTTGGTAACAATAAATCGTTTTTAATTTTTAAATAAGGATAGATCACATTTATATGTCCAATTGTCCAGTACATTTATAGGTACAGCTAAATAACCATGAAGAAAGAATGAGTGCCCACTTACACTGCTACAGCAATGTAGGTTTTATTTAAATTTGTAAATTGCATGCTACAGTGCTGGCAGTATGTAACAGGTTTTCCCGTTGCATGGAAAAATCAAAGTAAGTGTAATTTATTCTCTGTTCTGTTTTTTCTTCAACTCTAGTGATTAAATGACTAGTCACTTGGTAAACACAAGCAGCATTTGAGCAGTCCTTAGGCCTGACACTGCTGCACGTATTATTGCTACACTCACTTACTGTGTGAAAATATTTTAAGAAACATCACATTGTTCACAAGATCGACAACAAGACTTACGAAAAGCATAATTGTAAGACTGATCTATTTTAATTGGAAAGACTTTATAGGCATGATTTTTGTGTATCCTATGGCACTGTTATTCCATACATAAATGTTTACTGCATGAAATTGAAAAATTTGATTCATCTCATACTTTGGAATTAAAGGCCGACTCAGAGATTTCCCAGTGAGGGCGCCCTAAATTTTCAAACAAATTGTGTTTTTTGCTTGTACATAATGCTTGTCCATATACTAATCACTGTGTGAAATAGCTAAGCTCAAATCGAAGTCCTTCATATAGAAAATCACATCTTTGTTTAAAAATTCTGGATCCGGAAATTTTGTTATACACAGTATCCTATGGCAATGTTATATACACATAAACATTAACTGCATCAAAACAAAAACTCTGATTCATCTCAAACTTTGGAATTGAGCAATCTAGGTGACTATCTTTAGTTCTAATTGGCTATTTTTAATAATATGTTTAAAAAATTATATTCAGAAATCTCTGAGTCAGACTTTAATACACACAAAAATTATATTTTGAAAACTCTGAGTCTGCCTTTAATATAGTGGTACAGTTGTAGAGGTCAAAGGCCATTTACGGTTCACTTAGGGTTATTCCCTTCAGTGTTTGTTTGTTTTATTTATTTATTCTTTACCCTGGGTCCATATTCAGAGGAAAACTTAAGTATAGTCACTGCCTATGATAAATTTACTTACATATTTTTAATATTTTTAATTGAATGACCCTATGAGAAACGCATAGGGATGCATGGACATTTTGTTTATCCATTGGTCAAATCGCCAACCCGGAACATGCCTGTCACACTTCTCTTGATAAGAAAAACACATACGAAATTAATGTCAATTTTTGGGATCTGTTGATATCCATTGAAATGCATTTCATGTCCTTTTTATCCTTTTTTGATGGATATTCATTACCTCAATTAAAGGCCCATGATCCAATCGCTAAAACCTTGTCCCCAGAACCCCAGAATTTACTAGAAGTGGTCAAAAAATGTTGGTAGCTGACAAAAGGTACTATTTTTCTCATCTACCGTGTGGAATCTTAGGGCTAAAGGATGTTTGGTTTAGATTGTTATGAGCGAAAATCTGACCCATTTTGGTTGACCGATATTAGTTTTACACAGTACTCTAAAGTCACATTTTTTGCTCTCACATCAAAACAGGTCGAAATATTGGTGCAAATCTTACAGATGGGGTTTTGGGGTGAAGGCCATTCTATCAAGATGAAAGCTTTATATACTTACAGTATTACATGATTAAAATAGAGCTCTTCCTGTACTTAAGTCAAGCTTTTAAAAAAGCCTGACATTTTAGTATAATTAGCAATGAAAATCACTGGCTCATGAATTGCAGCAAATAGAAGTAGTTAATTGTCAGGAATCCATCCATTCCTGACAATTCATAGATGTGCATTTGTATTTGTTGGTGCAAAATATCTGGATTATGTCAATTTAAAGCAAATTTTATGAAAAAGTCATCTTAAAATCTCTCAACTTGCCTATTTAAACATTCCCATTTTTTTGAGAGATGACACAGCTGTTTGACACCATGCAAATTGTCTCTTATTTGTAGAACAAAGCAGTGGTGACACAGTTTTGACAACTGATATGAGTAGGGACATGCAAGAGCTATTATCTGTGCAAAAATCAGAACAAAATTCATTGCGGGAATCTTGCCATATGGGCCTATAAAGGTCATGATTTGTATGTTATAGTTATAGTGCCCTCTATATGCCCATTTTCATAGAAAGACATTTAAATCTAGATTTTTAAGAAAACTCATATTTGCCCACAATGGAATTTCATAAAATATACACAGGATATAGTCAGTATAATAAATAATCGAAATTAGTTGTCAAAACTGTGTCGCCGTTGGTATTTTTGGTTTTATTCTGGATTTATCACAATTACTGCAAGAAGCCCTGGCACGTCATTACCCCTATACGTGTGATCCCAGCATAGCGATGTCAACAGTACCTCAAGGCATTGATACTGGACACTATTAGCGGGATTTTATGTAGTCTTCAGCCCACTGACTTCCTCTAATCGATCAGAGAAAACATGTGACATACAAGTACATTAAGTACCAGCTTCAGGCAATGTGACAGAAGTGTAGTGGAATTTACATGAATGTTTGTAGGACTTGCTTTCCTCTACTGGGGTACATCGGTGTCGGGCAGTGAAGCATTTTCCATAAAATGCCCCTGTTAGATTCTGTATAGGTTGTAACCCCAAAACATGACTTTTGATTTGGAATCAGTATGAAAAATGCATTCAAATGAGTCCAAACAAGCCTAGTCTTAGGTCAGTAGTTTTTGAAATGGCTTTCCAAATGACATCTATACATCTGCTAGGGTTGTCTACAAATAATATGTATGAAAAGTTGAAAACTTACAAAATAACAGCATTGTAAGTGATCAGAGGGTGTATTGAGTCAATCCCATAATGCACCAGTTTGGGGAAATTTCACCTCAATATGGTCATGTGATCCCATCAAAATCATATTCTTAACAGATAAAAACCCTGACTTTTACACTCATTTTCGCCCTCAAAGTGTTAGTACTTGGGGAATTTTTAGCATGATCATGAAATGTTTTGCGGTCCTCTAGCTTCTTGTACACTTTTTATCCCTAAGTACTGACATGTGTTTTGTACAGTATAGGCAAATTGCAATGCATTATGGTGTTGATTTAAAACACCCTCTGGTGAGTGACTGTGTGTGTTAGCTGGGATTTGTTAATTCAACAGTTATAAGGCCAAAAAAAAGAAGAAAAAAGGAAGACGTATAGCAATAGCTTTTTCAGCACTTGCAGTTAACTTTGTCAAAACAATAATTTTGCTTGTCCAACTTTAATTGGGACACCCTGTAATGGAAACCAATTTGAAAAATACATATGAGTCCAATCATGCTTAGTCTTTGGTCAATAGCCCAATTTTCCAAAGACATCTAAAAAAATCATTAACTTCGTCCATACACTTCAAAAGTATGTCCAACATGATTTAGAAAATTGAACAAGACCACACCATAATGCTCCAACCTGCAGTGGAAATTAATATGATATTCTACAACTCATCACTGAGTTAAAAGGAAAGAAACCTCCTAGTTTGTAATATTTTTTTAAAATTTTAAGTAATCAAATTTTGTCAATAATGGTGTTCAATATTAACATCAAGGACTTTTTTCCTGAAATACCGTCAGACACTGTGTAATCCAATCCATTTCCAGGAGCAATCGATGACAATTCACCCCGCTATCCGACTGAAATGGGGATTTACTTGGGGGCTGAGAGAAACTGAGCAGGGATTCATTCAAATAAAGTATCCAAATGATACAGATAAGATTTCTTTTTAACTATTTTACCCAGAAAAAATGAACTAGTGAAAAATACATATCTTCTGGTGAAATGGCTGGCTGTTTATCTACTGGAAGTTTCTCCCATGTGTGCTAGCGAGGCACTGTAGACAAGGATCTTGGATATTGCTAGAGGGAATAATATCATGACTATATGATATTATTAACGAGCATTGCAATTTTGAAATGTTAATTTGGAGAGTAATAATATGTAGTTAAATAAATGAAAGAAAATTAGAGCAATGTGTGCTGCCATTTGTTACAGTCATATTCAGTGATTTTGAGCAAAATAATTATTCTTTCACCAATATGCTCATATATTGACAGAATGGGGATTTATCAACTTAAAGGGGCACTACCTAATCCTCAGTCTCAACCTCGCTAATCAACCCACCAAACATCAAATTTTGCTGTCATTAGAAGTTTTGTATTTTTTGTTTTTCATTTTTTTCTGTAAATAATTTGGCTGACTTTATTCCCATTTATGATGCTACAAACTAAAACAATGGGTTGCTTTCATGACTTTGAAATACAAATTTTCTCCCCCCGAGGTGGCGAGGGCGAGGTGGCTGACTGGTCTAAGGCGCTGAACCGTCGGCAAGGTATAAGATCGACCAAGCGGCCCTGGTTCGAGCCCCGCGAGAGTCTGGTTTCTTGGTCATACTCAAATATTTCCTATAAGGTCGGAAATTGCATAATCGGGCAGAAGTGTGATTATGGAATTTCTCCTTGCTCCCACCCATTGCATAAAATGTGCAGGTGTATGCAATGGGTGTCCGGCGCCTCAGGGTTCGGAGAGTCATGTAAAGCTGTTGGTCCCGTATGTCAGTGGAGTCAATCCTGAGCACGTAAAAAGTTGCAGACCTCATCGAAAAAGAGTAGGGGATCATCCCGAGTCTGTTACCTGCACTCATCGCTCTAGGTACCAGAGTCCTCTAGTGTGATGCGGGAACCCACTTAACTGGAGGTTAAATTGATCCAGATCCAGACCCCCCCCATGCCAATCACTTTTTATAATTCTTTAATCAAAAACCTAACGCCATAATATTTCTGGAATTTTAAAATTCATATGATTTTATTTCAGCATTAACAGACTTAGCAACAAAATATATAGGAAAAATGGATTTATTTTTAGGAATTACATTAATTCTCACTAAGCGCCAATTATTCAAAGATTTCATGAGAAGGGCGCTCTCAACCTTTTGACAAATTCAGATTTTGTAATGTACACATAGCTTACCTCAAAGCCTACCCATATGAATTGTCTTGTTCCAGATGATTAAATTAACACAATGGTCAATAGGGTGGCTAAATTATAAAACAGAGTGTTATAGAGTCAATTCAAATTTTCAGCACAGGTCTATTTTGTGGTCCTTGGTAGATTGATTGATTGATTGACTGATTGACTGATTGATTGATTGATTGATTGATTGAACTCGACAAAACAGAAGAGCTTATTAGCACCAACAGATCCCTGGCCCACAAGTAATGGTTGTCCATGTGATTCATTTGAACCAATCACAATGCTGTGTTCTGAATAATGACTACTTGGATGATAAAACTTTTCTTTAAATATCTCTTGTGAAATTTTGATCCTTTGGGACTCCTGACTTGACACCCATCTCACTTGGTGTTTATTACAGCTCCATTCCTCATCTTACCCCTACTACTCACAGCCGCTATTGTAGACAGATAAAACTATCACGTAGAAACACAAAACAATAAAGAACTAATAGAAATATATACAATTTCATATTTATTGTATAACTCTAATGTAATTAGAATAGGATTTGACCCCCAGGCCTTCAAATGTTTATCAAGAAATCTTATCTCAGCTTGTTTGGGATCTGTTCTGTAATTATTAATGGTTTTTATAGTACTGGGAGAAATGCCTTTGCATGCTTGCAGGTATAATTTTTGTGAAGCAGTTGGATTAAAACAGATCCCTGAGGTATTTCTTTGAGTGCTTGGAAAAAACAAACAAATGTACTTATAGAAAGAAGAAACATGGAGCAGGGGGGAAGGAAGAAAGGGAAGGTGAATAGAATGAGAGAAAGAAAGTGGAACGTGGAGAGAGATGGGAGGGAGGGAAGAAAAAAGTGAATATGGTTAGAGCAGCATTTTATTATATGTAGAGATAGCAGACAGAAAGAAGACAATACATTAAAGAGGGGGAGGTGAGGAGATGAGACAGAAGAATGAGAAGAAATGGTGGATAGAGCAAGAGAATTATTGAGTAAGGGAGGGGAGAGAGAGATGAAAAGCAGAAACAAATAGAGGGAGAGAGATGAAGGGAGAGCATGCAATTGAGTGTGAAAGACCTTCTTAATCTCAAATAGATTAATTTCTAAAAATAGCCCAGGTTTTTAAAGCTTTCAAAATGAATATTTTCTTGAGAGGATGCATACAGAAATCGTGATCAGAAATTTTGTGAGGCAATAGAATTTGTAAAAATATGCATGTGAGCTCTAGGTATTTATATTTTGATTATTTTCAACCGTGCATCAACTTAACCCCCTGGGCACTACCTGTCTATCCATCGGCATCTAAGTACTATTTGATTGGTCACTTGCCAGGCAATATCATGTAATGAGCAAATCACAGATACTGTAAGAATGGTGTTTTGGTTTATAATAGAAGCACTATTTTGATTGGTTGCTGAGAGGCTATTTCATGTTGTGTCCTTAATGAGCCAATCGAAGAGATTGTATCATAGTTGGTAGTGCCAGGGGGCAGGGGGTAAATGATCTATGCAAGAATGTAAAAAAATTGACATTTGGAGTGGTTGCCCTAAAGTGAAGGATAATGCTAGAATTCTCATGAGGTATTTAAAAATAAAACATTGACGGGAAAAAAATGGCAGTCCTAAAAAAAAATCCTCAATTCAATTGTTTGTTGCAGGATTAGTGTCCATATGGACAGATCGAAGCATCTCATCCAGGGAATGCAAGAAAGTCATAAAACGCAAAAGCTGCCATTTGTCAGACATTTTCATTAAACATATTATAATGCCAAGTCTTGTCACCTGAAGAACCATTTTAACAGCAAATGACTCAATGCAAGATAAATTAAGTCACCCTAATGCATGGCAGCACACAGATATGTCACATGGCAGCACACAGATGTATCACATGGCAGCTATTGCACTTACGACCTTTATGCACTCATATGACGATTTAACGTTGACTAAAATATCTATAGATTTATCCTTAATAATTTGCTTTTGGTCTTACCATTTACAGGTATGTTAGGCTGCCTATAAATGGTCTTACCATTTACAGATATGTTAGGATACTTAAAGAGACATCGGGACATTCCCGGAAAGGAGTGTCCCCATTTTTTTTCAAACCGTTTTTTTTTTCTGTATATTGGAATGCTTTCCAATGTATTAGATCACACCTGAAGTGAATAAGCCGAATATGTCGTCTTCATGTAATAAGATGATGATTTAGTATTTTCTGTCTTGCATGACAGAAAATCAAAGCATGGTTTCTATAGGGACGATTACGATAGTCAGGCAAGTTCAAAACAAGGTTAGCGGTTTTCGTTTGTACTTGTTTGTCCAATAAACCTTTGAAACGTTCTCGGTAGGTGGTCTACAACCGATCCAGTGCAATTTGAGAGAAATTTGTATGTTAAAAATCTCCTCCTGTCACTTTAACCTTAAAAATATCTGACATTTGATGAGTTTTAGATTTTCTGATTTTATAGCAACAGATAGTCCCTTTAAGATTAATAAAAAATGTAAAAGCATGTTTTAATTTTCCTTAAAGAAGAATTGTAATAAAAACTAGATCATACCTCTTCCCAAAAACTCACGACATAAGTTTTGAGAAATTTGAGTAGTATGGCAAGATCAAGGGAACATTTTGTTGAAAATCAATCATCCTGTCTCTGTCTTGACAATTACTATGAAAGTATCAAACATAGAGGCAATTTATCCACTGAACCAAGGTATCCAGTTGCCATGAATAAACATTTCTGTCGGAAACGCTTTTTTTTTCACTGCCGGAATTTTCTCCTGTATGTATTGTAGCCAAACCTTTAATTCATCTAACTTAGTTACACAATGATCCATTCAAATTAGATTGTGCTGCTTAATTTAATATTTCAAACCCAACATTGAACTTCAATATCGTAACTTGATTATACTAATGTTGCGTCAACTAATTTAATAATGCAGGAGCAAAGAGTGCATTAATATTTGCATCAACACAGCTTTATCCTGGCTTTGACAGGCAATTTTCATAGAAATAAAGCTCCCATTGAGGTATTGGAGCATTGCATCACGTAGTCATTTACTGGTGAGGGAGCCGATTGCTACTTGGTAGCTAGTCTATTAGGAATAGAAATGGGAACACAATTTAAAATACAGACAGGAAAAGATAGCTTTTTGTTGTCTTTTCCCCTTAGGGAGGAACATAGGGGACTTTGTCATTGTGCATTTTGACAGCTTTGCAGATTGTCATTTGAATGAACATTTTGGTTTTACAGAAAAAAGCTATTATTTTTAGACCCAGCTATGTTTCAACTGGGATGTTAGAGACCAGCAATGCCATTATCTTAAGTGGTAGAATGAGGCCTCATAATGGTAGTGCAAATTTCTATGAGCCAGGTATGTTATGGCTGGGTCTAAATATATTTCTTTTCATTCTGGAATGGATTTATAATTCAAAGTAATCATCTATATTACTAAAAACAACTTTGTGGGTTTGTTTGTGGATTTGTTTGTGGGTTTGTTTGTCCGGCTATGCGTTTCGCCGTCCTTTAACATACGGATATGAATTTCGGTATGGTGGTAGAGCTCCGACGTATGAGGTTTGTGGTCACGTTTTTGAGGGGTCACTTTAACTTGGCCGTGCTTTGACGTATGGATGTGAGTTTTGGTATGGTGGTAGAGTTTCGGCGTACAAGTTTTGTGGTCACGTTTTCGAGGGGTCATTTTGGGGTCAAAGGTCATCCGGGGTCGTTCTACCAGGTATGCTCGCTAGCAGGGGCCGCGCGCAGCGCAGGCTCCCCGCTAGTTAACCCAATTTTTCTGTCATTATCATGTTAGGAGATATGACTCCCATCACTCAGTTAAAGTAATCAAACAACCTCTTGAATGCAATAAACATACGTGACATTGACAGTTGCTCACGCGTGTATTGATAATACAGTGTGATGTGAGCGTTTTAACCTGAAATAACGTCAGATAGGTGGTGTGTAATACACAAGTCTAAATTGTCAATTTAGGCTGGATAGGAACCAATCCAGTTATGTGTTTTTCACACCTGTTTAAGAATTATCTTGCTTAGAGGATAGGGTTAGAGTTAGGTCAGAATTTTTTAAGGCTAGATTCAGGATTAGTGTAGGATTTGACTGAGGGTAAGGGTTTAAGGCTTGGGTCATAACCCAGGTTATAGTACTTGCTCACACGAAGGATGTGTTTTGATAAACTTGTCTAGAACACATTTCATTGTCTAGTGCTACTCTACCATTCTCCGGGTGTCTCAAAAGAAGGAAACCCTCAAAGCTGCACACTACTCTAATTTCACGAAAAGACCGGTAGTTAAACCCTCCGATTAATACACTCTGGAAAGTGATTTCATTAGGTCCGACAGCGACATGGCCGAAAAAATCTTTCCAAAGTCCACATATGACCAAGAGTTTGGCCGATTGAATTGGTAACACTTTTTCATTTCATTCACGGATTGTTACTGTTTCAGTCGTCTTTAGGCAATACACATTTCGCCAAGCTCATTCTAGTCTTTGTTATATTTCCATTTGTTTTTGTCAACAAAGGTCACTTCTGATATTGAAAAGTTTTCTTTCATTATTAGAAATTCGAATAGTTTTTGCTCATTCTTCTTTAACTACTGTGCTATATACTCTGCCCCCACCCCACTTGGCATTGCAGCCCCATAACGACGGATGCAGGCTTGCGTTCTCTTTTTCTATTTTTTTCAGTATCATCTGCTTCTAATCTTCTTGTCCTCGGATGGCTTGCAATTAAAAAAGGCCGGCGTTTATTCTGTGCGAACCGATATCCCCGTTGGACTCCGCTCGACTATCCCTAGGGGGAACATTAAAAAGTGAAGTGTATGTACAGGAACCACCAGCAAACTTGCCAGAACTTTTGCCAATAGAATAACGTGCATTTGCAAGCATACGACGGACAAGACAATGATTAGAGCGATTTTATTGAAATGGAAAGGGCGCAAGCCTGCAATCCCGCCGTCATGGTCTTAGAGGCAGCGGAATGGGGGGGGGGTGGCAGAGCAGCACAGAAAGAAGATCAAGATCTTGGAAATTTTGATTTAATTAAACTAACCTTTTCACTATCAGAACTGATTCTTGCACAAAAACAAAAGAAACCATTTAAACGAAAGGAATGTGCCTGGCAAAGGTGTATTATCTAAAGACAGCCCAGACAGTACCAGCAGTGGGATAAAATGAAAAAGTGGTACAAATTTTCAATCGGCCATAACTCCGGTCAATATGTGTGATTTGGAAAGATTTTTCGGTGTCTGAAACATAATGACATGCACGTTTCAGTATGTTGTATTAAGTTGTATGGTTTACTCTTTTCTTTTTTTTGAATAAACAGAGGGCGCTTTGAGGGTTTCCTTTTTGAGACACCCGGTATCTGTACCACAGGTGTCATTAGTGTTATAGCATTTCATGCTACCCTCATGCTCAGTTGCATTCAAATAGATGACCAATCAGCCCTAAGTAAGAATTTTGAGGCAGACTATTAAAAGCAATGGAAGCGTAACTGGAACTCCCCCGGGCCTTCCTGGGTACTATCGGCCTTCATAGTTGTCAAAAAAATTTTGTTTCACAAACTTTCCAAAATGATGTATTTAATGACCAAGCATGAAATATAATCAGATTCAAAAACAAAACTTAGTATTTAGCGGGCTTACACTGAAGCAAAGTCATCATCGAATCACTTTAGGTCGTAATGATTTTTCATTTCGTGATGCGTGTAAAAAATTCAAATTTCAAATTGTAAGATGTGAATTGGGGACAACTTTAAGAATAGATTTTCACTATAAAAGAGTTGAAAATTTCACTCTAAAGAGAAAGCTTAACTTCTTCACTCATCATCATAAATGGGAGAGTGTGGACGCTATATAAAAAGTGCTTTCTCATTATCATCGCAGTTGGGAATGTCAAAGGTCACGTGGGAATGGGTACTTCGTTCAGGTAAGTATGGGAAAGTGTATTTGAGTCAGGTCAGAACAGATGACCAGTGTAAGCAAAATATGAACGTAATCTATAGACCAGTTAACAGCCAATGTTTGTAAACATGGTTTAGGGCCTGGTCTCTTGAAATAGGTTGGAATGAATGTACCACACACTGGGCAATTGTATCTGTTACAGTTTTAATACTTAGGGCATAACGAAATCGCAGGAATGGATGCGACAACAAAAGAAGTGACGTAGGATGTTAACTGGTCTATACCAGCATTCCTATAATCCACAGCACAAGTGACAAGTGGTTCTTTCCCATCACAGTGACATAGCACTATAATGAATAATGATAAGCAAGGTGTGACTTGCATGGACAAAAAAAATCATACCCATAAGGGACCCATACGGGTAAGGACACGCCACTCAAGTTGTACAGGGATCACCGATACCAGAAGTAGGTTTCTCTCACTAGCTTAGAAGTTGGATATGCATGTGCAGTTAAAGAAACTCCGAAAGGGTTTATTAATATTCAGCGTGTATGTCATGGCCCAGTTACAAACGTCAGCATTCCTTGCCCCACCCAAGTTGAAAATGTCACAGGGTGTTCTCTCTAGGTAACATTTGTAGTGCTGGACACTTGTTGGCCGTCTGTAAAGACGAAGATTTGAGTGAAACTGACCACAACTCTAGATAGTCCCAGGCTTCAAACTTAAAGGACAAAATTAACTGGTTAACCCTGTCAACCCTAGTAGATTCTGTTAGGTTATAACAAATACAGTCATTTGACTTGAGAGCTTTCCCAAATTGACCATGGTCATGTTTGGGCTGTGATTCTTCAGGAATTTTAGGATTTTTAAGCAGGCAAAATGTTCTGCATGATCTACCGAGTCCGAAGCTAAATATACCATCTTGTAAGCTCGATTAGAATATGTAAATTAATATTGGTTGACTCAAAATGAGGGACCTCTTTGTCTCATCACATCCAAAACCAAACATCCATTAGCCCCAGATTGACGGGTAAATGAGAAAAGAAGTAGCTTTGTGGGACACCAAAATTTTGAACCATGGCTGGGTAAAATCTGGGGTCCCTGGTACAAGACTATTAGTGATTGGGATTGGACCTTTAATGATGGGTTGTCATGTGAATTATGTAAATTTACAATTAGGTATTATAAGCCTTATACGCTCAACATGAAATGATCAAGATTAATCTGTAAAACCGCCATTTTGTCCTAATGTGACCCAGGGATATATGACTTTTTTGGATGTGCAACATTTTATTGCCCAAGTCTGGATATTTTGCTGTGTGTTCATTAGCGTAGTGTGCCAAGACAAAAAATCTGATTCTATCCTAGAGATCTGTTGAGTTGTCAGAGGAAAGGTAACTGCAGGAATTGAACTGACTCACACGGAAATTGGGCATTAGGTAAGTCCGATTTCATCTTGGGATAACGAAAATGTACAAAGAATTGAAGTGGTACTTAAGGGGAAACAAAATGCAAGAAGGGTTATTTGTGCTCACCGTTTCCCATGAGTAAAAAAAAGAGAAAAAGTTACTGCATATGTGGCCTAATTGACATCATCTGTGCAAGAAATTTCGAATTGTGCAAGTTGTCCATAAATGGAACAATAATAAAACACAGGGTTATGGGATGCTGTGATCAAAACATTTGCGATACAGGAGGAAAATGATCCCTCAGTCATTCACTCATTTAGCAACTGCGAGCTGGTCATGTAAGGTAAGGTCTGGGGAATTGTCCCCCCCCCCCTCTGGCTCAATACAAGTAGACCCCGAGTAAGAACGTATGAATAGGTTCAAACTGATAGCAGTGTTAAAAGTTGCTTTTGTCCTCATTATCCTTTTGGGCTTCAACAGAATCCTTGAACAAAATTTCAGTACCAAATATGCATCATGCACACAAAAATGGAACCCAAAGTTACATTAATTGGAAAAAAATTAGGAACCGTTGGTCACATTTTTTAAATCAGGACGAAAATGGCAGATGTTTTCCATCTTTGCCAGATATGTTTTTCATAGTGATACCCCCCCCCAGTTGGTTACATAAAGGGATTCTTACCTAGCTGTGTTTGAAATTTTTTTAATTGGGGGGTTGTGCCGAAACACCGGGTGCCGAAATACGGGTGCCTAAGTTCCCTCCTCTCAGAATGCCGAAGTACCGGGGGCATTCGGCAGAGGAGAAGGGAAGTGCAAAATAATGTGCTGTTGATGTGTAGAGGACACGTGTTACGATGTTTCGTGATTTTATGGACAATTCTACAATGAAACTCATTAAAAATCAGGGCTTTTGGCCTTAGGAAACGCATTATGTAATAGTAGACGTAAATCCGATCTTGGAAAACGCCCAAAAGCACCACTTAGACCCCATGAAGAAGATTTCCCGCGTTCGTGTAGCAAGGTAGGCCGAATTCGGAAACAAGTATACGTGCATTGATATTAAATATGGCTCCATTGTAAGGGTCCTCTATGGGTTATATGTGATTTTATTTTTTCTGGAGGCGGGGGGTCATGTTAACTTTTTTTCAAGTAGGCCTAACCAAGCACCTCTTGCCTCTCCGCCTTAAATCATCTGACTGTTCCTATAGTGGAGGGGGACCTCAAATTTTTTAACTGATGGATGGGGGACACCTGACATTTTCTCTGAACAAAAAGGGGCACGTGAAAAAATTGGGGGAAAAATATGGAAAATTCCTCCATTCCCCCCACCCCGGGTAACTAATGACCGCTCAATTGGGTGTGGGATAGGGGGTATAGTGTTCTATGCAATAGGGCCTAGGCCTATGTAAACTTTACATTGGGGGTTATGCAATTTCCAACACATCTTTCAATTTCTCCGGCCCCCTCTTGTAACTAATGAACGGGCCCTAAAAATTATTAGTTTGACGATCCTTAGCAGGTCGTAAACGAGCTGAGTCAAACTGACACCATTTTGGTCATCCTGGTCCGTACAGCCAATTGACTAAGAACTAGTTACATCCAACAAACCGCACGCTGTCATAAGGATCCCTCTGTGCCGAACTACTGGGATAACCCATTGTTTCGGCAGGGGTAATGAAGTAGCCCGCAATGTCGGAATGAATAAGTGCTGAAACACGGGCGTTTCGTAGATACCCCTCAGTACGGCAAGTCACTGCGAAAGACCGGGGTTTCGGCCAAAGGCCGGTATTTCGGCGCTTTAGGCACGATATATACACACATCCAAAGGGCGTTTTGTGAAAATCGTGATTACTCTATATGTATCCCAAAAGAATCATGCCTGCAATGCAAACAGTACCGGGGGGGGTGCAGAAGTGGCACAAAAGGGGGAAAAAGTCAACTTTGCTGAATTTTTGCACAACAAAGGTCCAAATTTAGAGAAATTTTGACCGAAATGTCCACTTTTGTGAGAGATGTTAAAAAAGTCCAAAGGACCATTTTAAAGGCCCCCAAAAATCCGCATATGGCCCTGGTTGTACAGAAAATCAGTTGGCTAAAGCAGTTATATTTGCATTACTTCAGTTTGATTGATTGAGACATAAATCAAGAATAGCAAGAACAAATGATGTGTGGAATACTGACGAAAGAATGGGAAAGAAAAAAAGAAAAATGAGTTCAGACTTACACGTCAAGAAGGTTCCCTTAAGCTTTCATTTCATAACTAGAACTATCGATTTTGAAAAAGTGCAAGTCGGAACAAAAATCAATCCAATTTCTGTGCAAGCAGAAAAAAATGGATGAATTAGGAGGAAAAAAAGATTAAAAAAAAAAGATTGAATTGTCATTTGAGTTAAATTTATTAATAACTGCATTTCAAAATTTGCTCTTTAGGCCAAAGGCAGCTTCTTGTATGTCTATGATGTGTTAAGAAATACGCAACCTTTTGTTACGCTATGACAACAATGTTAGGTAGCTGACATAAAATCAATAGTTAAACGTTTCTGTGTTGAATTGCTTTTCAATTCAAACCCTTCAAATGCACTTTGTTTTTTTTAGGTTTCCTTCTTTTTTTGTTCATCCACCTAGAAATCTAAATGCATTGAAGCTTTTAAAATGTTATCTCTACATATCTGTCTGTGAAATTGAAGAAATGCATACTGTTCTTTAAAAAGTTCAAGGAGGACATCTATTTTGGTGTGAACCAGAAAAAAATGGAAACATTATTTGCGTGTGGACCCAGTAGTATGCGTTATAGTGGCTGGCAAGGATAATGGAACTGAAATCGCCTTGGGGTTAGGTAGTCAAATGGTTTGTCACCAAAAATGGTGGGTGTTATCTTTACATATTGGATGGACTGGGGCAGAGCGGTGTTTGTTTTGAACTAATCCCATATGCATTGCAATGACAATGTGCTATAATGTCGTACCAAACACATTTGTCAGGAATTAGGGATAAAAAGTGTTCAAGTGTAAGGACCACAAAATGATCATTAGATAAACAATTCCTAAAGTACTAGCACTTTATGGCCTAAAAGGGTATAAAAGTCAGGGTTTGGTTTTTTTTGTGTTAAAAAGAATAGGAATTTAGGGAATAACATGACCCTAATGAGGTGCTATTTCCCAACCAGGTGCATTGTGGGATCAAGATCAATACACCCTCTGGTATTGGACCCCACAGCAGCCGGACAACATCACGTGAGGCTATGGTTATGAGTGTTAATGTTCAAATAAGAAGTCTCTTCAACAGACTTAGTAGGCGTCTGTGGAAATTTGATATTCGGGTTTTTGTTTAATATAAGGTTTTAAAACAAAAATATGTGACGGTTAGAAGTTTTCTTGTTTGAAAACGGTTTGGGGTGGTATAAAAGGGACCCATTTTAAAAAATAATTTCTACACGGTCATCGATTTTTCTTGGGAAATTTCGAAGTAAATGCCCGTATTTTGAATGGCAGCAGTGCGTGACCTGATGTTGGTTTAATCATGCACAGCTGGAGTTTGCTGGCTGCTGTGTTATTGGAACAAACACTGCATCTATTTTTTCATTAAAATTAATGTAGAGGCTACCCTACCAATGGTTACAATGGCAACGATGTGATTATTTATCCAATCAGGAACATGGTATAAGAATGGGGTAGGACTGAGAGAGAAAAAGGCATAGTGCCTGAAATTGGAAGCTGCCATTTTCAATTGGTTATTGAAAGAATAAATATGTATCATTATCCACTCAGAACATACATGGTATGAAAAACAAGTACGTGCTCAGGACGGAGCAATTTTATACACAGCTAGATTCTTACTCATGGTGTAATACACATACTTGTGTAACCATTTAATTTTTTATGTGAAAAGGAAGTAGTGATTTGGCTGTCTCCAGTTGAAGCTGTTCAGGTGCACTCTCACTTACTCCAAAGGGAACCGCCCTCGATTTATTATTGATGCCAGGACCTTCAGCTATAGGACAATCTGACAAGTACAAAACTTACGTGAATAACACAGTACTCTCATTTCATTGGCAATACCTGACTTTTGTGTGCCCTGGTGATATATTATCGTGTGGGTAGATCCCATAGCTGACTCCAGGGTAATTAAAGGTACACCACGAAGAATTGTGTAACCAGGCCCCTACGCAGGGGGTGTGGGGTGCAGCCGCACCCCCCAAATCCCACAAGGGGTAAAAGGTCCACTTTTTGCTGATTTTTTTGATAAAAAGGTAAAAAAATTAGAAAATTTGACAAGAAAGTCCACTTTTGTTGAATTAAGTTTCAAAACGTCCCAAAAAGGACGTTTTTAGGGGTGTGATGTCCCAAAAAATATCTGTGTTATTAAAATTAATTTTAAATGCTAAAATGGATAATTCAACATAAACATTTAGCTGTAATTTTTCTTGAATGATAAGAAAAATCATTTGCGGATTAGGTTTACTTAAATTTTGCACCAGCGATCCCGTATTAGCAGAACATTGCCTAACCACGTGAGCTAGCAAGCGGGTTGGTAACCAGCAATAGATTATTATCATCTATAGGTGTTAGGTCCCTATAGGATCATGATGGTAAAACATATTGATGTTTTAGTAAATTGGATAAACGGCTTTTGATTTTATCAGTTGAATATATTCCCCTGTTAATCTGGAATAGAATGAAATTATTGATGTACATTACCGAGAGATCACTGAAAGCCAATTAAGTCATGTGCAACACAGAGGCTAGAATTCCAGAATGTTTTGACTCTGGAGTGTTGAGTTGGAGTTTTAAAACCCGGAGTGTTATCGAGGGTCTAGGAGGTTTTATCCCCCATAATAAACTTGGTGATGCTAACTCCAATAACACTCCAGAGTTTTTGGAGTGTCGTGCCAGTATGGACAGCTTTTGGGGCAGGTGACCTCGCAAGGTCCTCTTTGTTGACAAAATCCCGATGTTTTGAAATTATCATGCAACAAATGGCCATCTTTATTGTCAAACTCCCTGTGTTGAATATCACGCACAAACGGTCACAGCTTCTGGTATGTTGACATACGGTCCATACCCCAATATGAGAAGTGGAAGAGAATGACCATCTGTGGACACAACTTGGACTGGCAGTAAAATAATTGTAATTAATTTTCACCTCCGGAATTTCAAACCCTTGGAGTTTTGGGACTGTCTAAACATTGCTTTAGAATAAGTTAATGAATTCATTGAATTCTCTCTCTACATGGTTAGCCTAATTTTTTCATTACAACACTACAGTGATAAAAAGTAATGCACATTAATTATTTGCTGGCAGACATAACAGCTTGCAGACTAGATCCGTCGCTAGAATCCAGACGACTCTGGTGATAAATGGCTAGATTATATGCATCCTTATACTATTTAAATTAAGAAGTCCTAGTCGTGCGGAAGCAGTGGAGTACAACATCGCTTTTAAATTCCTCCAAATTTTTTTATGAAATATTAAACAGATTCTTTGTGAGTATGAGCCCACCCCATAATCTGAAATTTTTCCAACCCACAGGTGTGCGCGTAAAAAATCAATTCCAAGAGTAAATCTAAGATCATACGAATACAACTCGTTTTTCCCACTTCACTATACCTACGCATTATTAAGAGTTTTCTATACGAGAAAACCATGCAGAACCCGGAAAATGGGGTCGGCAAAAATTTAAGTCAATTTTGGTCCAAAGCATCGCTAGG